>PVJS01003899.1:0-72482 GCA_004027185.1 Glis glis | reverse complement strand
TAGTCTTTTAAAGTATGGAGGATTTGGGACTATAACTATTTTGTGTTATTAGTAATTAATATTGGGTTAATATAGCTTGCTTTTTCATCTTTTAATGTTAGTCTTAGCTGTTGTGAAAGTCTATAATTCTTTTCTAATTGCATGTGTCTGTGCCTGCAACATTCAGTGTTTAGCTGGACTAACAGCCAACTTTTAGCTGGCCAAGGTCAACCTTGGCTGCAGCTCTCGGCTGACAACTTAGAGACAGAGAAAAGGATTTTATTGTTCTGCCTGAGTATGAGAGCTTGTTCTCACTATTAGCAATTGATACCTATTAGCAATCGATGCGAGCCCAATCCCCATCATCACTACATTGCGGAGGGCCTCACTAAGTATCTGAAGCTGGCCACGAACCTGGATCCTTTGGTCTCAACCTCCTAAGTACTGGGATTACAAGTGTGCGCCACCACGCCCGGCTCAGAAGGCTCTTTTAAGCAGCTGCTTCATAGTGAACTCTGATCTTTAATTGCTGTTACTTGCTGAACAAAGTCTAGGAGCAGCTGCACGAGAACTGTTGAACCGTCCGTATCGCTTGAACTTTGATTTTGACTAGTTTGGGTATTCAGGACTCCCATTAAGGTGTGCACCTCAGTCTTTTTTTTTTTTTGGCAGTACCAGGGATTGAACCCAGGGGCATTCTACCTCCGGGCTATATCCCCAGCCCTATTTTTTTTTTATTCTTTATTTTGAAACAGGGTCTCACTAAGTTGCAGAGGGCCTCACTAAGTAAGTAGCTGAGCTGGCTGTGAAGCCGGATCCTCCTGTCTCAACCTCCCAAGTGCTGGGATTACAAGCGTGCACCACCACGCCCAGCAGGCACTTCAGTCTTTTGCTAGGGATCTCCCGGTGTCATCCCAGCCCCTTGGGGCCACTGCAGCCTTTGGAAAAGCCTGTGATGCCCATGTGCAGAATCTGTTCAATGCTACCGACTTCAATGGCTGGAACGGTGCCAAACTTTAAGAAATACATGGTAACCTGTGAATGACATTGAAACCCCAAATCCAAAACATTAGCTGGGCGTGGTGACACAATCCTGGTACTGGGGAGGCTGAGACAGGAGGATCGCAGGTTCAAGGACAGCTTCAGCAACTTAGTGAGACTTTCAGCAACCTAGGGAGACCCTATTTCAAAATAAAAAATAAAAAGGGCTGGGGGTGTAGCTCGGAGGCAGAATGCCCCTGGGTTCAATCCCCAGTATGGCAAAGAAAAAAAATATGCAAAATGTTGGTGACTGACAGTGGCACTGACATCCTGAGTTTGGGTCACCTGGATGAGCGTGTGCCCAGGGAGGGGTTGTTAAACGCAGCCTGAGGCTGCCTCCGAACTGCAGTCCTTGAGGTGAGCTCTGACCTGACCATGCAGATAGCCAAGCGGCAGCCACAGGCCGTTGGCTCAAATTAGCAAAACAGGTAACCAGTTAAACTGTGTCTGTGGAGGACAGCCTCAGCAAGTAGTGAGACTCTCAGCAACCCAGCAAGACCCTGTTTCAAAATAAAAATAAAATAGGGCTGGGGTGTAGCTTGGAGGTAGAATGCCCCTGGGTTCATTCCCCACCCAGTACTACACACACACAAATCTTTAAACTAAATTTATAGTAATTTTGACTTTTTTTTCTGTACTGGGGACATTCTACCTCAGACCTATTTTTGTGTTTTATTTTAAAATAGGGTCTCAGAGCCTGGCGTGATGGCACATGCTTGTAATCCCAGTATTTGGGAGGCTGAGACAAAAGGATCGCAGTTTCGTGGCCAGCCTCAGCTACTTAGTGAGGCCCTCCGCAACTTAGTGAGACCCTGTTTCAAAATAAAGAATAAAAAATAGGGCTGGGGGTATAGCTCGGAGGTAGAATGCCCCTGGGTTCAATCCCCAGTACCAAAAAAAAAAAAAAGAACAAAGAAAAAAAGGATACAGGGTCTTGCTAAGTTGCCAAAGGTCTCGCTTAGTTGATGAGATTGGCCTCGAACCTGCAACCCTCTGTCTCAGCCTCCCAAGTACTGGGATTACAGATGTGTACCACCATGACTCTGTCCTTTGACAAGGGAGTAATGATGATGAATTTTTTTTTTTTTTTTGCGGTACCGGGGATTGAACCCAGGGGCGTTCTACCTCTGCGCTACACCCCCGGCCCTATTTTTTATACTTTATTTTGAAACCGGGTCACACGAAGTTGCAGAGGGCCTCACCAAGTAGAGAGAGAGAGAGAGAGAGAAACAGGGAGAGAGAGAGAGAGAGAGAGAGCTGAGGCTGGCCGCGAACCTGGATCCTCCGGTCTCCGCCTCCCAAGTACTGGGATTACAAGTGTGCACCACCACGCCCGGCAATGATGATGAATTTGACTGAGCTTCTAGATCCAGCATCCCTAAAGACAGAAGTAGCCCCTACCTTCCAGCTAACATTGGCTGGCTTGCGTGGGGTTTCTGTTGCTTGGACTCAAAATCATCCTGACTAGCAGAAATAGAAGAGCAAATGCGAGGAGTGAGCCCGCCCTTCTGTTGAGTGCAGCCCGTGGGAGAGGCTGGGGGCGTATGGGGTGGTCAGTGTTATGGGGTTTCTGCTTGATTTTGCAGTGCTGGGGATGGAACCCCGGGGCCTCGCGCAGGCTAGGCAGGAGCTCTACCCTTGAGCTCCGTCCCCAGCCCCGGCCAATGTCGAGTCCTGTAGCTCAGCCTCACAGGGCACACGCTGGGCCAGGTCAGGGACACTGGAGCTGCTTCCCCAGGAGGCCGGTATAGACACCGCCCCCCTCCCCTCCATCACTGAAATAGCGGGTTGATTATGAATCGGCCTCGCCCACTGAAGTACTCAAGAACGAGAGGGAAAACAGAAAAACACTTCTTGATGACGTTGGCATCTCTTGGTTAAGTATTTCTGTGGTGCATAATCACTAGAAGTCATTGTCAATTGAAAGTCAGAAATCCTAGCTGGGCCGGGCGTGGTGGTGCACACCTGTAATCCCAGAATTTGGGAGGCTGAGACTGGAGGGTCCGGTTTCGCGGCCAGCCTCAGCTACTTAGTGAGGCCCTCCATAAATTAGTGAGACCCTGTTTCAAAATAAAGAATAAAAAATAGGGCTGGGGTGGAGCTCAGAGGTAGAATGCCCCTGGGTTCAATCCCCAGTACCGCAATAAATAAATAAATAAATAAATAAATAAATAAATGAATGAATAAATAAATAAATCCCAGCTGGGCATGGTGGCACACACCTGTAATCCCAGTACTTGGGAGGCTGAGACAGGAAGATAGCAGGTTGAAGGCCACCCTCAGCAACTTAGTGAGACCCTGTTTCAAAATAAAAAATAATAAGGGCTAGGGGCATAGGTTGGAGGTAGAATGTCCCTCGGTTCAATCCCCAGTACCAAATAAATAAAGAAAAAGAAAAAAAAATTCAGAAATTCCAAACCACACTGCTTGGGGTCATTTGTGTGTTGACAAATGACTTATTCTGTCATCTACATTGTGAGTCCTAGACTATGCCTGCACAGAGGGGCTATTCCCACAGGCTGGATCGCGGAGGGGACAGGGAGGTGGACTTTGTCATGACACAGAGAACAGGAAGGAGCCTGGGTCCCTGACACCGTGGAGAGAACCCACCAGCCCCATGCAGGTGACATCGGCTCTGTTGATGAATGGGGGGAAACTTCTGGATGGTTTCGGCTGCTATTCTGTGGGGACTTTGTAACCTCAGCTGGGCCTCTCTGATAATACGAAACCTGGAGAATAAGAACCACGGAGAAGAGGAGGGAACCGTTAGGAGGATTTTTTTTCAACTCTGAAAATGAAACTATTTCTGTAGACAGTCTTTTTTTTTTTTTCTTCTTTTTGGTACTAGGGATTGAACCCATGGGCATTCTACCTCCAAGCTACACCCCCAGACCTTTTTATTTTGAAACAGGATCTCAGCTGGGCATGGTGGCGCACGCTTGTAATCCTAGTACTTGGGAGGCTGAGACAGGAGGATCACAGGTTCATGGCCAGCCTCAGCTACTTAGTGAGGCCCTCTGCAACTTTGTGAGACCCAGTTTCAAAATAAAGTATAAAAAAATAGGGTCGGGGTTGTAGCTCGGAGGTAGAACGCCCCTGGGTTCAATCTGGTACTGCAAAAAAAAAAAAAAAAAAAAGAATAAAAAATAGGGCTGGGGTGGAGCTCAGAGGTAAAACAACCCAGGGTTCAATTCCCAGTACTGCAAAAATAATAATAATAATTAAATAAATAAATTGGGATATGGTCACACAATGGAATTCTGCACTGCCACATACAGCAAGGAGGAACCACGTTATACTACGTAAAAGAAGAAATAGTACAGAATGCACAGTACATGCCTCTGTGCATTAAATTTAAATGCACACAAATCTGATCTGCAGTGTTAGAAGTCAGAATAGTGTGCCCCTTGGAGGATATTAACTGGGGGGGGGCAGTATGAGGGAAACTTCTGGAATACCAAAATGTTGTACACCTTCTGTACATGTGTGAAAGTTCACTGAGATGTCCACTCAAGGGTGCTACACTTTACAGTTTGTATGAAATGCTTCAGTTTTTATTTTTCTTTGTTTTATTTATTTTTTTTTTTTGTGGCACCAGGGATTGAACCCAGGGGCATTCTACCTCCGAGCTACACCCCCGGCCCTATTTTTTTTTTGCGGTACCGGGGATTGAACGCAGGGGCGTTCTACCTCCACGCTACGCCCCCGGCCCTATTTTTTTTTTTATGCTTTATTTTTGAAACCGGGTCTCACAAAGTTGCGGAGGGCCTCACTAAGTAGAGAGAGAGAGACAGGGAGAGAGAGAGAGAGCACGAGCTGAGGCTGGCCGAGAACCCGGATCCTCTGGTCTCCGCCTCCCAAAGTACTGGGATTACAAGCGTGCACCACCGTGCCTGTCTAGTTTGTATGTAATACTTTCAATCAAGCCTCTAAAACAATAAAAAAAACTAGTGATGGTATATATTTCATTTTCTGTGTTCTTTTCCTTGTTTCTTCCTTTCTTTTTTATGCTGTTTTGTTTGTTTGCTTTCTGTGAAGCAATGATTCTGTGATTCTGGACAGAGCATGAGTTTCTGCAAAGGCTCCTAAGAAATAGCTCCTATATTACACAGGCTCAAGTTAGCTTTTTTTTTTTTTTTTTTTTTTTTTTTTGCAGTACTGGGGATCGAACCCAGGGGCTTCTACCTCTGAGCTACACCCCAAGCCGTATTTTTTATTCTTTTTTATTTTGAAACAGGGTCTCACTAAGTTGCAGAGGGCCTCACTAAGTAGCTGAGACTGGTTGTAAACCTGCGATCCTCCTGTCTCAGCCTCTCAAGTACTGGGATTACAATTGTGTACCACCACGCCCAGCTTGCCTTTTACTTTCAACCTCACTATATCCTTATGCTTTATTTATTTATTTATTTATTTATTTTTTGCAGTACCGGGTATTGAACCCAGGGGTGTTCTATCTCCGAGCTACACCCCCAGCCCTATTTTTTATTCTTTATTTTGAAACAGGGTCTCACTAAGTTGTGGAGGGCCTCACTAAGTAGCTGAGGCTGGCCATGAACCCAGATCCTCTGGTCTCAGCCTCCAAAGTACTGGGATTACAAGCATGCGCCACCACGTCCGGCATTTATTTTTTGTTTTGAAACAGGGTCTCACTAAATTGCTGAGGGCCTTGCCTAAATTGCTGAGGCTGGCCTCAAACCTGCAATCCTGTCTCAGCCTCCCAAGTACTGGGATTACAGGCATGTGCCAACGCACCTGGCTCCATTCTTTGTCTTTTAACTAGAGTCTATTTACTTTAAACATTTTATTTAGAGAAAAGCTAACATCTTGCAAAACTTTGGTACAATGTCACACCCAGGATGCTGACACCTTATGATTTGTTGATCTTGGCCAGGTTTCTCCAGTTTTCCTCGGAGTGGTGTTTGAGTGTGTTCCTGGATGTGTGTGTTTAGTTCTATGCAATTTTATCACTGTGTAGATTCATATTCCACCACCACAGTCAACATACTGAACAGCTAGCCAGGTGTGGTGGTTCATGCCTGTAATGTCACTACTTGGGAGGCTGAGATAGGAGGATCACAGGTCAGAGGCCAGCCTCAGCAATTTAGCAAGACCCTTAGCAACTTAGACCGTGTTTTGAAATGAAAAATAAAAAGGGCTGGGGGTGCAGCTCGGAGGTAGAACGCTCCTGGGTTCAATTTCCTTCATCACAAGGGTCCCTTGTGGCATCTTTTCTTTTAGTAACGACACCCACTTCCCTCCCTCTCTCCCTTCATTCTTTTTTTTTTTTTGGCGGTACTGGGGATTGAACCCAGGGGTGTTCTACCTCTGCGCTACACCCCCGGCCCTATTTTTTTATGCTTTATTTTGAAACCGGATCTCACGAAGTTGCGGAGGGCCTCATAGGTAGAGAGAGAGAGACAGGGAGAGAGAGAGAGAGCTGAGGCTGGCCGCAAACCCGAACCCGGATTCTCCGGTCTCTGCCTCCCAGAGTACTGGGATTACAAGCATGCGCCACCACGCTTGGTTCCCCTTCATTCTTAATCTCTGGTGTCCACTAATCTGTTCTCCATATCTCTAATTTTGTCATTTCCACAATGTTATATATATGGAATCAAGCAGTACGTAAGCTTTGGGACGGGCTTTGTCCTCACTCCGCATACTTATGCAGAGATCATCCAGGCTGCTGCCTGTATCAATAGTCCGTTCCTTTTTATTACTGAGTGCCTCGTCTGGACTGTTGAAACACCACCCATTGAAGGATATCTGAGTTTGTTCTACACTGGAGCTATTATGAATAAAACTGCTGTGAAATTATATCGATGCAAAGAAGGCCTCTGTGCAAATTTGTCAGGCATCTAGAATTGTTCTTCTTAACGGTGCTGGGGATTGATCCCTGGCCTTGCACACCCTGGTCAAGTACTCGACAACCGCACTACATCCCTAAGTCCTTTACTTTTTAAAAAATGGCTACAAACGTTCATGTACAAGGTTTTTTTTGTATGAGAACATAAGTTTCCATTTCTTTGGGATAAATATCCAAAAGTGTCATTGCTGGGTGGAATGGCAATTTGTGTGTTTCATTTTATAAGAAACTGCCAAGCCCAGCAAGGTGGCGCACGCTTATAATCCCAGTACTTGGGAGGCTGAGACTGGAGGATCTGTGTTCATTGCCAGCCTCAGCTACTCAGTGAGGCCCTCCTTAGTGAGACCTTGTTTCAAAATAAAGAATAAAATAGGGCTGGGGGTGTAGCTTGGAGGTAGAATGCCTCCCACAATGAATGAATGAATGAATGAATATTTTAAAAATAAAGAATAAAAAACAGGGCTGGGGGTGTAGCTCAGAGGTAGAATGTGCCTGGGTTCAATCCCCAGTACCGCACACACAAAAAAACCTGCCAAACTGATTTCCAGAGTAAGCACACCAATTTACATTCCCACCAGCAATGCAGGAACAATCCAGTTGCCTTGAATCCTTGCCAGCATTTGGTGTTGTCAGGATTTTTTAACCATTCTGATAGGTGTATAATGACACCTTCTTGTGATTTTTTTTTCTGTTTTTGTGGTGCTGGGGATTGAACCTAGGGACATTCTATCTCCGAGCTACACCCCCAGCCCTATTTTTTATTCTTTATTTTGAAACAGGGTCTCACTAAGTTGCGGAGGCCTCACTAAGTAGCTGAGGCTGGCCGCGAACCTGCAATCCTCCTGTCTCAGTCTCCCAAGTACTGGGATTACAAGCATGTGCCACCACGCCTGGCTTCCTTCTTGTGATTTTGATTTGCATTTCTTCAGTGGCTAATGAAGTTGAACATCTTTTCATGTGCTTATTTTCCATCCATATGTCATTTTTGGTGAAATGCATGTTAATGTTTTTTATCCATTTTCAAACAGAACTCTTCAGGGTTCTGTACTGTACTGCAGGTTCTGTTTTGTACTGTAGGCGTTTTTGTTTTAATTTATTTTTATTTATTTGTGGTATTGGGGATTGAACCGAGGGGCGCTCTACCTCTGAGCTACACCCCCAGCCCTTTTTAATTTTTATTTTGAAACAGGGTCTCACTAAGTTGCTAAGGCTGGCCTTGAACCGTTGATCCTATAGGTTTTTTTTTTTAGCACACAGAGCTAAAAAGCCTCGTTTATAATAAAGTGTTGAATATCTCATGTAAGTTGTTAAATACTGTCCTGAAAGTGAAAAACAGTAGGTTTTACAGGTGTGCTTTCCCACTGTCAGAAGTAAATTTTCATAGTGTTGGTAAAAAAAGACATATATTTGAAAGCAGCTCGCCAAACGAATTTCACTTTTTGCAAAAAGGATTCCTACCACCAGTGAGTCAGCGTGCAGGAACTGCATGGCAGAAAACTGCTGGGCATTTTATTTTCAGCGGGGGCTTCTGTGCTGTGCTCCTATTGGTGGGAACATAGTCTTTATGTTATTGGCTGAAGGGGATGCAGGGGGAGGGGTTGGCACTCACAATTTCCAGGAAATGCTATCTTTATAAAAATACAAGCACATATATGGTTACACACTGGCAGTTTTACAAAATGGAGCCCAACTCAAGCGATTCCTTTTTTTTTTTTTTTTTTTTTTGCGGTACCAGGGATTGAACCCAGGGGCGTTCTACCTCCGAGCTACACCCCTGGCCCTATTTTTTATACTTTACTTTGAAACCGGGTCTCACAAAGTTGCAGAGGGCCTCACTAAGTAGCTGAGGCTGGCCGCGAACCCTGATCCTCTGGTCTTCGCCTCCCAAGCACTGGGATTACAAGTGTGCGCCACCACATCCGGCAAGCGATTCCTTTGATAGAAAAGATCTAATTGTATTCTCACACCACCCTTGTAAAATTGAAAACTAAGTCAAATTGTAAGTCGAGTGCAGTTTATCACCTGTTGCTGCATAGCACATTTCAAAACTGTGAAGCTTAAAACAACAAGCATTGAGCCAGGCGTGGTGGCACACACCTGTAATCCCAGTACTTGGGAGGCTGAGATAGGAAGGAGGATTGCAGGTTCGAGGACAGCCTCAGTAAGTAGTGAGACTCTCATCAACCTAGCAAGACCCTGTTTCAAAATAAAAATAAAATAGGAACTGGGGTGTAGCTAGGAGGTAGAATGACCCTGGGTTCAATTCCCAGTAACTAACACACACACACACCATTCATTATCTGCATTTCTGAATAAGAAATTGGAGAGTAGTTTGGCAGGGGGCTTCTTGCTGGGGTCTCTCCTGGGGGTGCCATCATCCAAGGACTTGACGGGCTGGAAGATCCACTTTCAAGATGGTGCGCTCACCTGGATGGTGATTTAGCTCTGGCTGTGTAGCTCCTGGCCCCTGGACCTGCTGGGTGTGGGATGAGTCAGAGGTGGACTCTGATTGGCCCAGCTCCATTCCTGTGCTCTTGCCCTGGACCAATCGCTGTGGCCGGAGCTCAGTGAGGCTTTGTGATTGGCTGGTCTCGGGTCACGTGCCAGTCGTGGTGCCTGGAGCGCGGGACCTGGTGCAGGAGGGGGATGCCGGCCCTGGGGGTGAAGGAAGAGAGGAACCCGGACCCTGCCAGGCCGGGGCTGGGCAGCCGTCCCAGCTGTGTGCGCAACTGTTGCCTTGGCTGGATGTTAAGCCAAAGGTCACAGTGGCCCTATTTTTGGAATAGCAGGAAAAAACAACAGCTTCAAACTCTCAAAATGGTAACTTTCCACGGGAGTGGCTTGGTCAGTAGTCTCTGTGAAGACCTATTAAAAGTCCTGCACTATTTAATGAGGTGTTACTGCACAACAGTGTTTGTTTGCTTTAATTTCTCACAAGACATATGGATAGGCAAGGCATCCTTGCTAGAACTACCCGAGGTGACGATAATGCCAACATTAGAGGACCATTTTATAAGATTTTTTTCTGTGAAGACTCTACATTTCTGATATTGAAACATGTATGTTTATGTACAAACTTCATGTGTGTCACTTTGAAGTGCTTATGGGCTTATTTTCAATAGCCTTACAATAAAGCAAAAGCATACAAACTTGTATAGCAAATAAATAAATAAATAAATAAATAAAATAAAAGTACTGCACTTGAAACCAAGCGTGGTGGCCCACGCTTGTAATCCCAGCACTTGGGAGGCTGAGACAGAAGGATCACAGGTTTGTGGCCAGCCTCAACAACTTAGACCCTCCACAACTTAGACCCTGTTTCAAAACAAAAAATAAAAAAGGATTGGGGGTGTATCTTGGAAGTAGAATGCCCCTGGGTCCAATCCCCAGTATCTAAATAAATAAATAAAGTGCTGCACTTGAAGCCGGGCATGGTGGCATACCTGTAATCCCAGTACTTGGAAGGCTGAGACAGGAGAATCACAGGTTCGTGGCCAGCCTGGACAACTTAGTGAGACCCTCAGCAACTTAATGAGACTCTGTTTCAAAACAAAAAATTAAAAGGGCTGGGGGTATATGTAGCTCAGAGGTAGAATGCCCCTGGATTCAATCCCCAGTACCACCATTAAATAAAAATATAAAGAAAGAGAGCCGGGCGTGGTGGCGCACGCTTGTAATCCCAGTACTTTGGGAGGCGGAGACCGGAGGATCCGGGTTCGTGGCCAGCCTCAGCTCTCTCTCTCCTTCTCTCTCCCTGTCTCTCTCTCTCTTTCTCTCTCTCTCTACCTAGTGAGGCCCTCCGCAACTTCATGAGACCCGGTTTCAAAATAAAGTATTAAAAAAAATAGGGCCGGGGGTGTAGCGCGGAGCTAGAACGCCCCTGGGTTCAATCCCCGGTACCGCAAAAAAAAAAAAAAAAAAAATATATATATATATATATATATAAAGAAAGAAAGTATAGTGAAACTAAAATGAACTAAAAGGTGGTACTCTGCCAGGTGTGGTGGCAAATGCCTGTAATCCCAGTACTTAGGACAGGAGGATTGCAGGTTTGAAGCCAGCCTCGGCAACTTAGCGCGTTTCAAAATAAAAAGGGCTGGTGGTGTAGCTGGGAGGTAGAACAACCCTGGGTTCAAACCCCAGCACCACACACAAAAAAAAGTACTGCACTTGAACCTCTGCAAGGCCACACCTTCTCCTTGACACACTTTAAAACCGGAACCCTGTCACAGACACTCAGCTGGGTGGGCCTGAAGCCTTCATTTCCTTTTCTTTCCTAGATACAGCTCTGAGGGACAAGTTGCAAGTTGAGATGTTGCAGGGGAAGCAAAGGAGGCTCCTGCCCGCAGCTCTGGGCCGTTATGGCCTCGTGGCAGAAAATACCACCTGGAACTGAAAAGCTCCACCCTCGCTCTCCCCAAGTTCTTCCACTGGAAGGTTCAGAGCTCAAGTGTGGGTTCATTGCCAAAAGCATCCCCAGAGAACCACCAGGAAGCTCTTGGGGTTAAATGTCCCATAGGATAGCCAAGCATGGTGGCACATACCTGTAATCCCAGTACTTGGGAGGCTGAGACAGGAGGATTGCAAGTTCGAGGACAGCCTCAGCAAGTAGTGAGACTCATCAATCTAGCAAGACCCTGTTTCAAAAAATAAGAAAATAAAATAGATCTGGGGGTGTAGCTCAGAGGTAGAATGCCCCTGGGTTCAATCCCCGGTACCACACACACACACACACAAAAGTCCTGTAGGAGCAGGCATGGGGCACAGACCTATAATCCCAGTGCTTGGGAGGCTGAGACAGGAGGATCACAGGTTCAAGGCCAGCCTCAGCGACTTTGCGAGGCCCTCGGCAACTTAGAGAAACCCTGTTTCAAAATAAAAAATAAAATAGGGCTGGAACGTAGCTCAGAGGTAGTACCACCAAAAATAAATAAAACAAAATGAGGATGATGATAATGGCATCTGCCAGGTGGTTCTTTGTGAGAATTAAATGAGTTGGTGTGTGTGAAGTGCTTGGGGCGTTGCCTGGACGAAGCTAACCTCCTCCCTCCAGATGCTGCTGAGGAGTCACAGCCACAGGCCCTGGTGTCACCTGTCACCTCTCCAGCTGGAGGGACTCCCAGGTGCTCCCTGCTCACTCTGGTGCACAGTCTCACACCTGTCCCCAGTCCCGAACAGGAGCCCAGCCCCCCCCAGGTAGCCTCCTCCTCCACCCTCTTGGGGGTTGAAGAGCTGCACAATCAAAACGCCTAGGTGGCACACGCCAGTCATCCCAGAACTTGGGAGGCTGAGACAGGAGGATCGCAGGTTTGAGGACAGCCTCAGAAACTTAATGAGACCCTGTTTCTAAATAAAACATAAAGAGGTCTGGGGTGTAGCTCAGAGGTAGAATGTCCCTGTGTTCAATCCCCAGTACCAAAAGACTGTGGACTTAGCTGTTTGCAGGAAGCTGTGGCCAGAGCAACTTTTTTCCTGCTGTCCTGGGACCTGCAAGAGGCCAGGCATCCCCTAGGTGTTCTGTGGTCTCCTGTGGTCACTGTCTTGCCTGTCTGCAAGGTGAGCTGCTGTGACCTAGACTCCACACTCCCCGTTGCCTTCCATGCCCCACGGCACCCAGGCATGCTCTGAGCTGTCCCCCAGGCAGGGCTGGGAGCTGAGCCCTCCTGAATGCTCAGGGGACATGGAATGCTGGGCTGGGAGCCTCTGCAGGCCCTGGGTCCACCCCAGCAGAGCAGGAGACCCAGGAGGACAGCAGTCCACCTTCAGGGCACTGGGAGCCCAGGGTTTCACAGGGATGCACCACTTCCCCCTGGGGACTACTGGGTCCCTCCTGAAGTATTCCTACCCAAAAGGGGTCGGCTCCCCTCCAGAAACCCAAACTTCCAGGCAGTCCCCCAACCCAATGCACACGATACCCTCCTCATGGAGCCCTGCCGAGCATCTCAGAAGGACCTCCAGCCAGGGAGCCTAGGGCAGCATCTTGACCTACTACTCCCTTGCACAGCGAACCTGGAAGGTCTATTCCCCTCTCTGGGCCTCAGTTTCCCTGGAAGGTGTTAAGTGGTACCGGAGGCTTCCAGGGTGCTTCCAGGTTAAGATTCTTAAAAGTCCCCTTTCCTGCCGCCTTCCCTGCTCAAAAGCCTGCTGAGGCTCCCCAGTGCCCTGGGAATCAACTTCAACTCATTCTGACAGGCAAGGCCTCCACCGTGGACCCAGAGTCCCTGCGCCCCTAACCCCTTTCTGTGTTGGTCAGTTTTCCATCGCTGTGACAAAACACCTGAGATATATCTACTTAAAGGAGGAAAGGTTTATTCTGGCTGGCAGTTTCAGAGGGTTCAGACCCTGGTCACTTGGCCTCTCACTTTGGGCCTGTGCTGAGGCAGGGAGCACATCATGCAGGGAGCACGTGGTGGAGCATGTGGTAGAGCATGACTGCTCACCCCAGAGAGCAGTGAGGGAGAAGAGGGGCCCTTCAGGGGCACGCCCCAACGACCTAACTTCCTGCAAGTAGGTGCCACCTCCTGAAGATCCCACCACCTCCCAGTGGCACCACCCACTGGGAACCAAGCCTTCAGCTCGCAAGCCTTTGGGGACATTTAAGATCTAGACCATCACACCCTCCTGGTGGCCTCTGCCAGTCTCTGGCTCCTGCCCGTGCCTGGGTGATTCTTGCCCCCACAACTGGCCTCCTGCTGTCTCTTCTGGCTTCCACACTCCTCCCTTCCTGCCTGTCAAAGGACCACCGTTAAGAAGCCTGGGAGTCAGTCGGGCATAGTGGTTCATGCCTGTAATCCCAGTGCTTGGGAGGCTGAGACAGGAGGATCTCAGGCTCTAGACCAGCCTCAGCTACTTAGTGAGACCCAGCAACCTAGCGAGGTCCTGTTTCAAAACAAAAATAAAAAATGGTCTGGGGGTATAGCTCAGTGGTAGAATGCCGCTGGGTTCAATCTCTGGTACCACAGAAGAAGAAGAAGGAGAAGGAGAAGGAGAAGGAGAAGAAGAAGAAGAAGAAGAAGAAGAAGAAGAAGAAGAAGAAAGTGGAGGAGGAGGAGGAGGAGGAGAAACAGCAGCAGCTTGGGAGTCTCATAAAGTGTGGTGGCACACATCTGTAATCCTAGTACTTAGGAGGCTGAGACAGGAGGATCACAGGTTCAAAGCCAGCTTCAGCAATTTAGCACGATTCTTAGCAACCTAGTGAGACCCTGTTTCCAAATAAAAAATTAAAAATAGGGCTGGGGGTGTGGCTCTGAGGTAGAACACCCCTAGGTTCAATGCCCAGTACCAAAAAAAAAAAAAAAGTGACTCAGCTTTCTCCCCTGGGAGCCAGAGTGACAGGAATAACCCTGCTGGTCTCTGCCCTCAGGGTGGCTGCCGGAAGACCACTGAGCAAAACAGGCCCCCGGTGGGCAGCTGTGTGTGTGAGGGGCAGCGTGCCCAAGGGTACCTGGGCCATGTCTGAAGGGACAGGGAAGTGAGCTGGGGGGTGGCAGGAGCACTGGCCGAGGGCCTCAGAGAGACAGAGGTCTGCAGGGCAACCCCGAGCCAGTCTGAAAAGCTGAGAGGAGGGACAGGGAATGTTCTAGAGATCTTCGTTCACATCAGGGAGGGCCGGCCCGCAATGACCACAGCACGGCCTTCTCCGCGCTTTAACTGCTTCCCAGGGCCCCGCTCCCCGGAAGGCCGAACAGGCTCAGATCTTGAGAATGGAAGAGAAGCGGCGGTTCACGTGCTCCGGGGAGGCCAGGAAGGCCTGGAGCTTCGGCCGGGCGCTCAGGCACGCCACATAGGCCGAGAGCAGGGGGAAGGCGTCCAGGCAGCCGGGGATCAGGACCTGGTGGTTCAGCAGCAAATCCAGCAGGCAGTAGTCCGCGATCTGTGGGGCAGGGGGCGTGAGGGGTCAGAGGGAGAGAAGCTTTGGAGCCCGAAGGCTGGCTGCTCCCTGGCCCTGCCTCTGCTCTGTGAACTGGCCACTCTGGGCCTCAGTTTGCCCTTCTGAGAAATGGACCTATGATGGGCTGGCAGGGGCCAGACCCCGGTGCTCACCTCGTCGCCCACGATGAAGGCCTGGCCGCTCTGGTTCTGGGCCAGCAGGGTTTCAAAAGGCTGCAGACGCCCCGGAAGCTCCTGCATATACTGGACCTTGCCCTTCTCCTGTGAATGGGAGTGACCCCCACTGGGGCGTACAGCCAGACTGACCCAGGCGGCCTCCCCAGCCCTGGCCCCCGAGCACCAGCCCGCAGCCCCTGCTCACAAAGTTGTGGTGGATGAGGTGGCTGCAGTGCCGAATGAGGTCCTCCAGCACATCGCTCACCATGTCCACCAGTGCTGCCTCTTGCTGGTCCTTGCCGTAGAGCCCTGGGTCAGAGCCAGGCAGCCGGCTCAGGGCCCTGTTCTCCCCACAGAGTCGGTGGGCCTCAGGCCTGAGCCCAAAGGCCTCTCTCTGGTCCTCTGCTTTGGAGGCCTCTCTGCCCACCCTCACCTCCATGGTGAGGAATCTGCAGGCCCACAGGGCTGTACCCAGCTGAGGCCCAGGCCTGTCATCTGGGCCCCACCTGTCCCCCAGGTCTGTCTTCCCAAGAAAGGACCAAGACTTTGGTGTGTGCCCACCTAGGCTGGAGGCTGGCTGTTTGTGGGGGCAGAGACAGACTTGGGCGTGAGGGCTGGTGTCATATGGACCCCAGGGCAGCTGGGACAGGAAGAGGAGGTGGCAGACCCCAGTCGGAGGCCTCTCTTCTCTCCCTGGGTCCTGCAGTAGTTGGGGTGGGCCTGGGCCACACCCACCACTCCTCTGCCCCCTTCCCTGCTTGCTGCAGCCTCCCAGGGACCCTGGGTTTTCCTGACACCCCTTCCCTACCTGGCCAAAAGGGTCAGTCCTCTCCCCAAGCCACATTTCTACCACTGTCAAAACAAGGCCACAGGCCTGCGCACTGCGAGCGTGGGTTTTCCAGATCTGGGTGTGGCCAGAGTGGGAAGAAATGGGCCAGGGGATCTCCTCAGAACCCCCTGCCCCACCCACAGGAGCACTGTATGGGGGCTGGTGGCCTCGTCTGAGCCGCTGTAGCAAATCCGCCCCAGAAGCACAGGTCCTGCCAGCAGGCAAGGCAGCCCCAGCACCATCGCCCACTGCCCTTCTGGAACCCAGGCCCTGTACCTTCCTCCGGGGCACCTGGTCGCCCTCCAGGACTTTGGTAGCTGTAGGTGCAGCCGCTCAGGCCCCATGATGTCCTGCCAGGCACCCCTAGGCGTCTTTCAGGACTGGGCCAGAGGCCTCAGGACTCACCGAGCGAGCAGCCCAGGTGACGAAGGATGGCATTGGACTGGTACAGGGTGAAGACTCCATCCTGGAACTTGGGGAGCTGCCCAAACAACTAGGGGATGGCACCGCTCAGTGAGGGGTGCTGAGCCTGGTGCCACCCACCCTCCTCACAGCCCCACGCCCCAGCCCCACCAAGGTGTGGTCCCTCACACAGGAGGCCTTGAGGGAGCCCTGGGTCCAGGAATCCCAGCTCACCGCCTCCTCCTTCCAGCTCTGGCCCTGGTCGGCCAGCAGCATGCGCATGGCCTCGCAGCGCCCTGGGTGAGGCGACAGGACAGGGGCGTGGGGGCGCCACAGAGACCTGGGGAGGATGTCCTTGAAGGTGGGGAGGGGACGTGGAGACAGGACAGAAACCGTAGCTGGGGAGCCTCCAATGGCGAGAAGGGAAGTGTGGAGAAAAGGTGGAGGCCAGGGTCCCCACGGTGCTTGGGAGAGGGTGTGGGAGTGGGGACCCCAGCCTTGCAATGCTGCAGGAAGGGAACAGTGAGACTTGAGTGCAGGTGCCTGGAGGCTGCAGGCGATGGAAATGCAGGTCCTGACCCCGCCCCCTACGGCCCAGGCCCCGCCCATTTCCAGGCCCCGCCCCAGTCTGGGCCCTGGTTCCGCCCCCTCTGACCCAAGCCGGCCCAGAGCTGCCTGAGCTGCCCAGAGAGGCCTGTGCCCTTCCTCCTCCTGAAGGAGCTGGGTCCGCACCTCGGGAGGGGAAGTAGACGATGGGGTAGGGCGGCACTAGGAGAGACAGACAGTACATTGAAGGAGGACCCCGGGCTGCAGGCCCAGGGGCAGGTGGACTGAGAATTAGACTCCCCCCTCCCCCCACCCGCACCCAGGGTGGCTCCGCCCCACCGTCCAGACCCTATTCACCGGTAGAAACACGGCTGGAGGTGGGGCGCGGCCAAAGCCTTTTATTTACTACCCTGCCCACCCCTCATCCCTCCCGTGCACCCCAGAAACTGCCAAGTCATGGAGTTTGGTGTGGCAGGTTCCGGGACAGGCCTGCCCATCGCCTGTGCAGGTGTTCCCTGGAGGCAAGGCAGTGTCTTAGCAAGAGGCGTCCCCACATGGCCATGGCCACAGGCATTAACATGCACACCCAGGGCTGAGGGACCAGGACTGAGTACCTTGCACATTGCTAGGTCCCCAGCACCAGCACAGTAGATGCTCAATAAATGCTCGTTGCATGAATGAATGCCATTTCGATAAATAAGCATCTCCATTTTCACATCCTATCTCCATAATAATAGCAGCAAATCCTTACTGGCTGAAGAAGACTGTAGAGGACTTTACATATACTTTACAAATATTACATCCCCAAAACTCAATATTGTCTCTTCTTGTCGTTTTGCTTGTTTGTTTTGGAGGGGTTTTGGGTGGTACTGGGGATTGAACCCAGGGGCGTTCTACCTCAGAGCTACACCCCCAGTCCTATTTTTTTATACTTTATTTTGAAACCGGGTCTCACGAAGTTGCCGAGGGCCTCACTAAGTAGCTGAGGCTGGCTGCGAACCCGGATCCTCTGGTCTCAGCCTCCCAAGTACTGGGATTACAAGCGTGCGCCACCACACCCGGCTGTTCCACACTTCACAGATAGTCCGGACCTGAGGACACAGGCGGATGGAAAGATGCTCAGCCTGGAGTGGAGTGGCCTCCTGGGCTTGGGAGGGCTCAGTCCTGCCTCTCTGCAGCCTGCCCCCCATGACCAGTTCTCCTGGTTGCCCCTCTCCCGGGGCCTCTCAATGGATGTCCTGTCAGAGCCACAAGGAAAGAGGAGGTGTCCTTCGCAGGTGCAGAACTGTCCACCCAGAGCACAGGGAACCCAAAACGCCACCCTAATCAGGAGCACCCTGGCAGCCAGGGCTCAGGGCTGGGGCGCGCTCTCCACTCCTTCGCCTCAGTGAAACCCACAGCTGCCTGGGCTGGGAGGGGCTGGTGGAGGTGGTGCCAGAGCTGGGCTCTCATCCCTGACTCACAGCTGGAGGAACATCTGCCCAGCATGGAGCCGCTTACAAAGAGCTTTCATATAAATGATCTTATTTCATCTCCACAGCCACCTCTGGAGGGAGGGCGACTTGTCCCTGTTGTGCAGAGGAGGACACCGAGGCTCAGCGGAGTTCCTTCACCTGCTCTGGCCTGGAGCACACAAGCTCTCCCTTTGTGCAGAAACGTGACAAACCTGGCAGACCAGGTGCAGCGGTCTGGACAGTGTCCCCCAGAGGCCCATGTGTTATAGGCTTGGTCACCAGTGTGTGGCGCTATTGGGAGATGGTGGAAACAAAGAGGTGGAGCCTAATGGGAGAAAGTTAGGCCACTGGGGTGTGCCCTTAAAGGGGATATGGGGACCACAGCCTCTCCCTCCCTCCTCACCACATACTCCCACACCACAGGCCCAGAGGCTGAAACCTCTGAGACTGTGAGTCAGAATAAACCTTTCATCTTTTTAAGTTGATTTATTTTGTGTATTTGTTATAGTAATGGAAAACTGACTAATACAGCAGGAAATACCCTTGTGGGGACACTGTGTGCTGGGCCCTGGTGCAGACTGTCCCTCGGGATGGCTTGGCATTCTGCTGTGGCATTCCAGGTGGCTGCCTTTACCCCCAGTCCCCTGGATCCACAGGTTCATGACAACAGGCCAGGCCCTTCCCACTGTCCATCCCAACCTCCAGTCCATGTGTACATCAGCACCTGTCTTTGGTGGGTTTTAAATACATATATGACAGCCTGTTGGGTAAAATTTACCCTTATACAACGGATTTTGGTATATGTAGTGTTATGTAATCGTGTCACCACTAATTCCAGAACATTTCATCATGTCTAAAAAGAAACCCCACACCCATTAGCAGTCCCTCCTCATCCTCCCTCCCCCATCCCCTGGCAAGTGCTAATCTCCTTTCTGTCTCTGTGGATTTGCCTATTCCAGACACGTCACATGAATGGAATCATACAGTGTTTGTCCCTTTGCGACTAGCTTTTCTCACTTGTCATAACATTTTCAAGGTTCATCCATGTTGTGCCCTATGTCAGCAGTTTGTTTCTTTCTATGGCCCCAAAAAAGATTCCATTGTATGGATAAAGCACTTCTGCGTCTTCATTCCTCAGTGGATGGACATTTGGATTCATGCTTTGGCTACTATGAATAATGTTCTTGGAATATTTTCACAGAAGTCTTTGTGTGAACTTACATCTTCATTTCCCTTGAGTCCAAACCTCCGAGGGGACTTGCTGGGTGACGTGGTCACTCATTCTGAGGTACTGCCAGACACTTTCCCATGGTAGCCACACCATTTAAGAATCCTACCCATATAGAGCCTGACATGGTGGCACATGCCTATAATCCCAGTACTTGGAAGGCTGAGACAAGATTGCAGGTTCAAGATCAGCCTCAGAAACTTAGCTAAACTCTCAGGAACCTAGCATGACCCTGTTTCAAAACAAAAAATAAAAAAGGCTGGGGGTGTAGCTTGGAGGAAGAATGCCCCTGGATTCAATCCCTAGTACCAAAAAAAGAAAAAAGAAGGAGGAAAAAAAAAAAGACTATCTGCAGTACATCCACCCAGCCAGATACCCACTTTTATCCATCTGTCCATTCTTCCAATCATCTATCTATCCAACAATCAAACATCAAACCACCCACCTATCCATTTACCTACCCAGTCATCCTCTACCTGCTTAGCCATCTATCTTTTCACCATCCATCCATTCATCCAACCAACCATCTACCCAACCATCTATGTATGTAATCATCCACCTATCTACCAGTCATTTAGCCCATCAAATCATCCATCCATCCATCCACCCATTTTTCCATCCATCCATCCATCCATCCATCCATCTTCCCCTCCACCTACCCAACTATACATCCACCTGTCAATTTATTCAACTACCTGTCCACCCATTCATCCTTCCATCCATCTGTCCGTCTACTCATCCATCTATTCAATTATCCATCCTTCTAACCACCAGTTTTAGCCCCAACTGCTTTGGCTTGTTCTTTGAGACATGTATTTCTCACCACTTCCCTCCTTCTTAGAGGCAGGTACTAAGTCAACCCTCATTTTTCAGATAAAGAAACTGAGGCTTGGAGAGATGAAATACTTTTCTGAGGGTCACACAGTGAGTGCCCGGGTGGACCCAGCCCTGCAGGGCCTTTCTACAAACTTGCAGAAGGCAGGAGAAGTTTGTCTGAGGACCGTTTTCCCAGGGCTGCTGCTGTCTGGGAGACTGTGTGCTCCTGGTCTCCAGGTGCAGGGGCTGAGGGCTGAGCCAACATGAAGGATCACAACCCTCAACCGCCCTCAACCGCCCTCAACCACCAGGCCAGCACCCACTCTGCTTCAATCCTGGCCGGTCCTCAGATCTCAGACCACCTTGTGGTGACTGGTTCTCATCACCCAGGAGGCCACAGAGCAAGTACTCAAGAAACACTGGCTGGAGATTCAGCCCCCTGAAATGTTCTCTGACCTCTTGCCACCCATGTTCTCCCCAGAGGCTGCTAACCCCTCCCTCCTTCCTAAGGGCCTCCCCACAACCTACGCTGTGGGTTCCAGTACCTGAGACACCCCAGGTTCACGGCTGATCCCGGGGCCTCAGCGCTTGTCTGGAGCCAGGCCCGGGTTAAACATCGGCGGTTAATGCCAGGAGCACTCCCTCTCACCTGCATGGCGCCTCCCCGAGTCCTGCATCCCCAGGCCCGTGGAGACTGCCTGGTGGCTCTTTTCTGAGTTAGATAGCCTGAGAGCAGGGTCCTCAGGACAGGTCACATGGCTCCAGGGCCGGTCCCAGCCTAGCTCAGGTGTTTGTGGAGAGAACACATGAATGGACGGCGGCGAGGCCGAGAGGGGCAGAGCCGCCAGCTCAGGTGGCAGACATCTCGTGGGATCTGGTTCCCTGGACAAAGGCCAGTGCAGGGGCAGGTGAATAAATCATGAGGGGCCTGGAGCAGGGCAGGACAGGACAACTGGCCTCATTCTGGGAGTCGAGGAGCAGGCAGCGGCAGTGAGTGGACGGGGGAAGGCGAGGGGCACAGGAGGCCGGTGCGAGCTGCTCGGTCACCTCCACTTCTTTTCCTTGAGAAGCAGGAGGTTGCAGGTGAGCAGGGCCAGGTGGGAGGTGCTGGCAGGAGGCAGGAGTGGGAGCACAGAGGTACCCTGGGGCTCCAGGTGGCAGGAGGAGGAAGGACGTGGCCTGCCTTTCCAGAATCCTGGAGCTGTCCTGGAAGGGGGAATGGTGGGAGAATAGGAAGAGCAAGAATGCACAGACAGAGAGAAAAAGTGAGAAAGAGCCCCTGACGACAGGGAGACCCCGCCGGGCAGATACAGGGAGAGATGGTGGCGGGCGGCTGAGGGGCCAGCCCTCCACTCCCCGTAAAGTGAGTCACACCCAGAGCAGAAAGTCCATGCGGGGACCATGAGCCAGAGAGATGGAGGCAGGACATGGGGGGAGAAGGAGGCCAAAGCCAGGTGGGCAGGCAGGCTGCCAGGGCCTGCGAGGAGTGCAGGATGACACCCCAGGGTGCGGTCTGCAGCCAGCATGAGGCCTGGGGGTGGCAGCGTGGGAGGAAGGGGGGAATTTCAGGGAGGGGTTATTCCAGGCTGCCGGGGCTGTGGAGGAAGATAGGGGACTTCAGGGACCTAGGGCTCTACTAGCCTGTGGAGGGGGGCCCTGGCCCCACATGCACGCTGCCCATTGTGCCACCCGCCCACAGGACCAGGAGACAGAGCGGGGCCCGGAGGAGGTGCTGAGCCCTCGTGTTCATGGCCCTGCCTCAGGGCCCAGAAGATGGCAGCACCCACTCAGGGGACCCCAGTCCCCCTGCAATTACTCCGGGGCCCAGCCAGGCCCCTGCCAGCCCAGCGGCCAGCAGGCGGGCGCTCCTCCGGGAGCTGGAGGCGCAGGTGCAGGCTGTCTACGGGCAGGTAAGGGAGGGACCATCTTCCAGTGAGGGGCCATGAAGGAACGGCAGGGACCCCACACCCCCAGGGGGCCCTTGTAGACAGACCCAGGACTGAGTCCTGGGAAGGGACCCAGGATGCACACGTGGTCAGAGGGGTGCTCATCCGGGCAAAGGCCAGGGTGAGCCTCTTCCCGCCTCCATCCACACTGAGCTGCCACCCACCGCACTGAGTCGGCTCCCTTCAGCCACGGGCTGATCTGGGCATGGGGTGGCCAGGGCGAGCAGGCCTGCTCCCTAGCAGGGAGGTGCTGGTGATTCCTGGGGTGGCCCTGGGGGCCTCCTCTCTCTAAGAGGCGCTGGAGGGGGGGCCACCATGCTTGTCCCACCTGGACTCGGCTGCTGTTCTGAGGGGAGAGGTGCCCCAGTGGCCCTGGCACCAGGGCGCTGCTCTCCTCTTCTCAGGCCCAGGCCCACGTCTGAAGAAACCTCTCCTGCCTGGGAGGGTCTGGGGGCAGGGCGAGCAGACGGGTGTGGGAGACCCTCTGCAGGATGTGTGGAGAGGCCGTGCCTTCCAGGGGGCCTTGGGCCCCAAGTGGCCCCCCTCGCCCACAGAGATGCTCAGAGATAATCCCGGATTAGGACCCAAGCCCCGGGCCCAGGGCCCCCCGCCTGCCCACCCGCCCCGATCTTCCCTGCAAAACCCCAGGAAAATCCCCGGCAGTGCTCCCAGGCTCTCGCAGGGAGCGGCCAGGGGCTGGCGGGATCTGCAGCATCCACCCCGGGGCTCCGGGCCTGGCATGGTGCAGGGCCCATGGGGAACTGTGCCAAGCGGCCCCGGTGCCGGGGGCCTAAGGTAGGAGGACGAGGGTGGGAAGCCAAGGCCAGGAGACCAAGTGACCCTGGGGCCCAGGTGGGTGGACAGAGGCCAGTGAGGGCCAGGCTGGGGATGGGGATGGAGGGCTGGTTGCCCACCATCCTTGTATGAGATGTTTTTCCTGAATGCCCCGGACTCAGACCCATCCTGGCCTTGGCTCACATAGACTTCTGGGGCTCCTCTGCTAAGCTGCCCGCCACCCCGCTGCCCATCCCCGCTGCAGGGCCCTGCTCTCTGCCTGCCAGCCGTGCCCCAGGCTCCGGAGCTGGAGCCGAGCTTGCTTGTTTCTTCAATGACCCTGGCCCAGTCCCCCGCTTCTCCCGGGGCCTCAGTTTGCCCAGCTGAACGGTTAGGGAATGGGCCTTTCCAGCTTAAAATGTTAATGGGCCGGGGTCACCTGCAGCCTGT
Source organism: Glis glis (assembly GCA_004027185.1). Taxonomy (NCBI): domain Eukaryota; kingdom Metazoa; phylum Chordata; class Mammalia; order Rodentia; family Gliridae; genus Glis; species Glis glis. The sequence continues at coordinate 49,108 of PVJS01003899.1, read as the reverse complement.
TCTGGGTTCCAAAGAGAGGCTTGGATGACGAGGGGTGGGGAGGGGTCTTCAGGCCACTGGCCCAGCTCATGGCTGGCTCTGCTGCAGGACCCTTGGCAGTGGCCTGCCTCCCCCCTAGGGGGCTCCCGCCCCAGCCCCCGCCCCAGCCTGGAGGAGCAGGGGGGCGTCCAGAGCTACTCAGTGCTTGGCAGCCTGGTGGGGCCGGCCTGCATCTTCCTTCGGCCCAGCATCGCCGCCACCCAATTCGTATGTACAGCCACCGGCCTGCGGGCCCGCTGTCCTAGTCCCTTCATTTGCCTCCCTTGAGCAGGAGGGAGAGGGTGGAGGGTGACATCAGAGCGAGACTTCAAGGTGGGGGCAGAGCTCAAGCGCAGGGAGCCCCAGGGAGCCATGCCAGGAGAGACGGGGCTGGGGGGGCAGAGAAACAGCCACCCAAGGCTGGGGGTGCCGCTCAGTGGTAGAGCGCTTGCTTAGCACATGCAAGGCCGGGGGTCCATTTCCAGCAAAGGAAAAAAAAATGAGGAAGGAAGGAATAGAGGGAGGAAGGAAGGAAAAAAGAGAAGGAAGAAAAAGTCCAGGGGATGGGCTAGGGAGATTTCAGGACCCAGAGTTGAGGAACAGAGAACAAGAGAGGCATACTGTGTCCTCAGTGCCAGCAGGGCCACATTGGAGGTTTGACCTGGTCCCCAGATCCCCCTCTGGCAAAAGGAACTCCTACCCCAGAATAGGGTGGTGGGGCGCCAGTGAGCAGCCTGGGCAGGTGGCTGGAAGGGGGTACCCAAGAGGCCCCCACCCCATGGGTGCTGTGGGTGCAGGGCTGGGTGGGGAGCCCCAAGGAACAGGAAGGAGAAGAACAGGTGGTCCAGGGAACTCCTAACCCACCTGTGTCCCCCAGGACCGGGAGCTGCGGCCGGAGGAGATTGAAGGTAAAGGCTTGAGAAGGGGCTGCTTCCCGGAAGGGGGGATGGGGTGGACACAGGGCGGGGCATCAGGCGGGGCCCTCCGCAGTCTCCAGAGGAATTAGGAGCAAGAAGACCAGGTGGGACAAGACTGAGCAGGCAGGGGTGGCAGGCCTCCCTGCTCCAGCTGCCAGGTCCTTGGTCTCAAGGAGGCAGGTTGAGGGCCTCCTATATTTGTCCATTCCGTGGACACTTCCTGGGTGCCCACTGTGGGCCCCGCCCTGTGCTGAGCACTGGGAAACATGGCCGATCAGAAAGATCTGGCCACGCCTTCTGGGAACTGACGTCAGTATGTCAACTACAAAAAACAGTGCCAAGTGCTCTCAAGGAAATGAACCAATGGGCTAGAGAGGAATTAATGTAGAAGGGAGGCTTCCCTGAGACGTGATGTAGAACCCAGAGGAAGGGAGAGCGTTCCAGAATGTGACCCTAATGAAGTCAGGGATTTGCCCTTCCTCCCTCCCTCCCTCCCTCCCTCCCTTCCTTCCTTCCTTCCTTCCTTCCTTTCTTCCTTCCTTCTTTTCTTTTTGTTTTTTATTCACTGCCATATCCCCAGTGCCTCGAGCAGAACCTGACGCATAGTAGATGCTCCCCAAACATTTGCTGAAAAGCCAGGCATGGTGGCACACACTTGTAATCCCAGTACTTGGTAGGCTGAGACAGGAGGATTGCAGGTTTGTGGCTGGCCTCAGCCACTTAGTGAGACCCTGTTTCAAAATAAAAGAATAAAATAGGGCTGGGGATATAGCTCAGAGGTAGAACGCCCCGGGGTTCCATCTCCAGTACCCCAAAAAAATTTGCTGAAAGAACACATTTTTTTTTGGTGGTATTAGGGATGGAACCCAGGGGCCTTTTACCTCTGGGCTACACCCCCAGACCTATTTTATTTTTTATTTGAAAACAGAGTCTCGCTAAGTTGCTGAGAGCCTAAGTTGCTGAGGCTAGCTGTGAACCTGCAATCCTCCTGTCCCAGCCTCCCAAGTACTGGGACTACAGGCGTGTGCCACCATGCCCGGCAGAACACATTTTTTTCATGGCACTGGGGATTGAACCCAGGGGCATTCTACATCCGAGCTACACCCCCAGCCCTATTTTTTATTCTTTATTTTGAAACCGGGTCTCACGAAGTTGCGGAGGGCCTCACTAAGTAGCTGAGCCTGGCCATGAACCCGGATCCTCCAGTCTCCGCCTCTCAAGTACTGGGATTAGAAGCGTGTGCCACCATGCCCGGCCTTTTTTTATTCTTTATTTTGAAACAGGGTCTCACTAAATTGCGGAGGGCCTCACTAAGTAGCTGAGGCTGGCTGCGAACCTGCGATCCTCCTGTCTCAGGCTTCCAAGTACTGGGATTATAAGCGTGCCCCACCACGCCTGGCAGAACACATTTTTTAAAACAGCATATGCAGCCAGGCGTGGTGGCGCACACTTGTAATCCCAGTACTTGGGAGGCGGAGACCAGAGGATCTGGGTTCGCGGCCAGCCTCAGCTACGTAGTGAGGTCCTCCGCAACTTCGTGAGACCCGGTTTCAAAGTAAAAGGATAAAAAATAGGGTCGGGGGTACGCCCCTGGGTTCAATCCTCGGTACTGCAAAAAAAAAAAAAAAAACAGCATATGCAAAGGCCCAGAGACAGCAAGCAAGCAGGACTGATGCTTAGAGGGAAGGAATGATTGGACCAAGGGAAGGAGGATGCGCCGGACCTGGTCGGGATCCAGGGAGGTATGAGGGAAAGGCTGACCCCACCCTGCATGGCAGAGCTGCAGATCGCCTTCCAGGAGTTTGACCGAGACCGGGATGGCTACATCGGCTACCGGGAGCTGGGCGCCTGCATGCGGACCCTGGGCTACATGCCCACCGAGATGGAGCTCATCGAGATCTCGCAGCGAATCAGTATGTGCTTCGGACCCCACCCCTCCCTAGCTCTCCAGCCCAGGCACAGGTGACCGCACAGGCTGCCCCCGAGCCCAGGGACTAGGTCGTTCTCAAGGCAAGATCTCTGCCCCCCGAGAATCTCACCATTCTCTAGGAGAGGGGGGTGGGGCCCACGATTCTCCTTTAAAGATGAGGAAACTGAGTCTTTGAACAGTGAAGTGGTTTGTCTAAGGTCCCATGGCAAGCTCGCTGGAGCCAGTTGTTGAACCAACCTGCTCATCAGGAAAATCAAGAGAAGCTCCTACAAGTTGTTTTCTTGTTTTTTCTTCCATTTGGTTTTGGTACTGGGGATTGAACCTAGGGGCATTCTACCTCCGAGCTACACCCCCAGCCCTTTTTTAATTTTAATTTTTTTGTGTTACTGAGGATTGAGCCCAGGGGCATTCTACCTCTGAGCTACATCCCCAGCCCTATTTTATTTTTTATTTTGAAACAGGGTCTTGCTAGGTTGCTGAGAGTTTCACTACTTGCTGAGGCTGTCCTTGAATCTGTAATCCTCCCGTCTCAGCCTCCCAAGTACTGGGATTACAAGTGTGCACCACCACGCCTGGCTTATTTTTATTTTGAAACAGGATCTCACTAAATTGCTGAGTCTGGCCTTCAACCTGCTATCCTCCTGTCTCAGCTTCCCAAGTACTGGGATCACAGTTGTACATCACCAGGCCTGGCTCCCAGAAGTTGTTTGTTTGTCTGTTTGTTTGTTTGCTTGTTTGTTTGTTTGCAGTACTGGGGTTGGAGCCCAGGGGCCCTCTACCACTGAACTATACCCCCAGTCCTTTTTATTTTTTATTTTGAAGCAGGGTCTCACTAAATTACTGAGGCCCTCCTGTCTCAGTCTCCCAAGTACTGGGATAACAGGCGTGTGCCACCACGCCTGGCTCCAAAAGTTTTAAAACAGTGGTTTTCCTCTTGCCTGTGGCGGAATCTGTGCCTTGGTTGGAGGGTGATTCCCATCAGGAAACGGATGGCCCAGCCTGGGTGCAGAGGGAGGGAAGGGTCTTCCAGTGTGGCAGGGGGAGAGGGTCGAGGCGGAGGGCAGAGGGAAGGTGCCAGGCTGGGTATCTAAAAGATGGACGTGACCCCCAGGTGGCGGGAAGGTGGACTTCGAAGACTTTGTGGAGCTGATGGGCCCCAAGTTGCTAGCGGAGACGGCGGACATGATCGGGGTCCGGGAGCTGCGGGACGCCTTCCGGGAGGTGCGCTGGGGCTGGCACGGGTGGGCCGTGTGGCTGTGGTGAGTGAGGGGCGGCGAATGCATGACTCAGAGGGTGACCTCACGCCACAACCACCACCGCCACAGTTCGACACCAACGGGGATGGCTGCATCAGCGTGGGGGAGCTCCGGGCGGCCCTCAAGGCCCTGCTGGGGGAGCGCCTCAGCCAGCGGGAGGTGGATGAGATCCTCCAGGACATCGACCTCAATGGAGATGGCCTGGTTGACTTTGAAGGTACCACCTGCCACATCCCGGAAGGTTCTTAACAGATAAAGGAGAAAGGGAGCGTTATCCCTGCGTGCCAGACTCCGAGCTAGGCACACCCATGTCCTTTCCTAGTTAGTCATCACTGAGGCCCCAGGAGGAAGGGACTATGACTATCTCCATAGGCAGGAGAAGAAAGTACTAGAGAAAGCTCAGGTACTCACCAAAAAGAAATGGGTGGAGCCGAGATTGGAGTCTGGGGAGCTGATGTGGAACCCAAGTCTTTCCCCACAAAGGAAAAACAAAGATTGAATAATAGGAAGCCAAGGAAAAAAGAGTGTAGGCTCCTGAGCTTCCTAGTGGTCAAAGGAGAAATATAAGGTTCAGTTACAAGAATTTTTTTGTCCAGAAGGCAAAGTTCCCCGCTCCTGAGGCCTGTTCCCTATCTGATCCAGGGGATGCCCTTGGGGGCCCTCCCCTCAACCACACTCTAGCTCACCCCAAGTTAGGTAGATTGGCCTCACCCCTAATGGGGCAGGAAGGCAGACCCCAAAACTTGTCTTTGTCCTGGCAGAATTTGTGCGAATGATGTCTCGCTGAGCTGGAGGACCACAGCCTCTGCCCACCAGCAAGCTCCCTGAAGCCCATTGTGTACAGATGGGACCCCCCCCATCCCTGCCTCTGCACAGTGTCCCTTCCCGCCTTCGCCCCTCACCCCATCTCCGTTTCTCTGACAATAAAGCATCTTCAAACTTGGGGAGATTGCTTCAGCCTCTCACTTGCTCGTCCTGGAGGCTCCAGACTTGGTCCCCAAGAGTCAAGTCCTGGGGCTGTCCTCTTGGACTACAAGCCCCCTCAACTGTGAGTTGCAGGTGGGAGGAGACCCCCCCCTCTTCTTCCTCTCTGGATTCAGGGCCCAGCCCAGGGCAAGTGTCAGGAAACATCCCTGGGTGGGTAAACCCAGCCGGTTTCCGGAGCTCAGGAGTGCGTTGCCCCCCGTGTTCCTGCTGCTCATCCTAAGCCTGGCTCCAGCCCCTGCAGGATAGTGTGAACAGGTAGAGGAAGCCCGGAGGACCCAGGGCAGCTCCCGAGCTAGGCCATGTTACTCTGCAGCAGCCGGGAGGGCCATGCTCAGAGCTCCCTTCCAGAACTTGGCCTTCAGTTTCAAGAAGTGAGTACCCAGCTACAGGGTCGGCTGGGGACCCCTTCAAAAGGCGCCCTGCCCGGCCTTTGGGCGGGTTAGGGTTAGGCCTCACTCTTGGGAGCCACTGAGTGCGGGACAGGAGGGACCAGAACCTGCACATTTCTTTTTTTTTTTTTTTTTGCGGTACCGGGATTGAACCCATGGGCATTTTACCTCCGAGCTACACCCCGGGCCCTATTTTTTATCCTTTATTTTGAAACCGGGTCTCACGAAGTTGTGGAGGGCCTCACTAAATAGCTGAGCCTGGCCGCAAACCCGGATTCTCCGGTCTCTGCCTCCCAAGTACTGGGATTACAAGCGTGCGCCACCACGCCCGGCTGAACCTGGACATTTCTGCCGACTCTACCACGAGGCCGACTCTGCTCTGAGTGGCCCTTGGGTTCAGTCAAGGCAACGTCAGACCTGCCTGGAATTGGGGGCTCTCCTGCCCGACCCTGCTCACCCCCCTTGCTTTCCCTTGTATCCTCAACTGCACCTCAGCTCTGCCTCCCAGAGGATGCAGTACACATCTCTTCACTCCCAGCCTGCCCCGGGTATCATAGCCCCGTTCCCCAAACTGAGGAAACCAAGGGGTTGAGTATCTTAGTCCATTTCTACTGCTATAACAAAATACCTTAGACTGGGTACTTTATAAACAGCATAAAGTTAGTGCTCACAGTTCTGGAGCCCGGGAAGTCTGAGATCAAGAGGCAGGCCTGTTCTGTCTGGTGAGGGCCTGGGCCCTGCTTCCAAGATGGCGCCTTGAACGCTGCTTCTTTTCTGGAGGGGTCAAATGCTATGCCCTCACCTGCAGAAGAGCAGAAAGGGCAAACATGCCTCCCTAGGCCCTCCAGAGCGTTCATAAGGCCCTCATTCTACCCATAAGGGCAGAGCCTCGTGGCCTAATCTCCTCACAAAGACCCCACCGGCTAAGACTGTGGCGTTGAGGATTCAGTTTTTTGTTTTGTTTTGTTTTTTTGTGGTACTGGGGATTGAACCCAGAGGCAGTCTACCTTCGAGTTACACCCCCAGTCTGATTTTATTTCTTATTTGGAAACAGGGTCTCGCTAGGTTGATGAGTCTCAATACTTACTGAGGCTGTTCTCGAACCTGTGATCCTCCTATCTCAGCCTCCCAAGTACGGGGATTACAAGTGTGCGCCACCACGCCTGGCTGAGGATTCAGTTTCAATGTGCATTTGGAGAAAACACAAATGTTCAAACCACAGCACCAAGTCTAGGCTGTTTGTGTGTGTGTGTGGTACTGGGGACTGAACCCAGAGGTGTTCCACCTCTGACCTACACCCCCAGCCCTGTTTTATTTTGAAATAGGGTCTCACTAAGTTGCCCAGGGCCTAAGTAGCTGAGGCTGGTCTCACACCTGAGATCCACCTGTCTTGGCCTCCCCAGTGCTGGCATTACAGGCGTGCTCCACCACACCCAGCAAGTCTAAGTGGCTTGCTAGAAGTCATGGAGCCCCACTGCCCTCTCCCCCCACACACTGGCCACTCACTCTTCCTCAAATGCCTCTTGCATGTTGTCACATCCTGTTCAGGACCTGGCCATGACTTCCCACTGCCCCGGGTTAATCCAGCCTCTTTGCTTGGATCAGGAGGCTCCAGGAGGGCGGGGGACTGGCATAAAGTAATACACGATTACAGTGAAGAAAGGTGTGACTTCCACCCAGGCCCAGGGACTCTAAACCACAGTCCCAACCAGGGAAGCCACACTGGGACGGGTCTCAGCCAGCCTGGGACGGGTCTCAGCCAGCCTGGGACGGGTCTCAGCCTGGGACGGGTCAGCCTTTTCTAGCTACAGAGCTGGTCTGCAGCTCTTATCTGCTGGAAGGGAGGACAAGCCCCGACCTTCCTGGTCAAGAAGGGTTGGGATGCTGGGCATGGTGGCACACACCTGTAATCCTAGTACTCAGGAGGCTGAGATGGGAGGATTGCAGGTTTGAGGCCAGCCTCAGCAACTTAGAAAGACCCTGTTTAAAAAAAAAAAAAAGATCGGGGGTTCTATCTCAGAGGTAGAACACCTCTAGGTTCAATCCCTAGTACCAAAAAGAAAAGAAAGGTTGGGAGCCTTCAGTGCCCTGGCACTCACAAGATGGCCCTGGGACAGAGCAGGCAGGCGGCCACTGATGCCCTGCCCAGGCCGGACCCTGGAGGCTGAGGTGCCAGCGCTGGCTGCAGTAGCTCCAGCACCACTCGCCTGGCAGATCCCAATTAATCCCTAATCCTCAATTAGGTGATCCCTCCTGCCAAGCTGGCAGCCTGGGGATGAGGGTGAGTGGCCCCAGCCCAGTGGCTTCTTAGGAATCTCACAGCTGGTGCAGATGGTATCGCTGCCTGAGAAGGTGTCTCTGCAGGGGCTGGCAGTACTGATGGGCATGAGCCAGGGCACACCAGAACCCCACTCAGGGTCAGCCTCCCACAGCACCCCCAGCCTCAGCCTGGCAGGCCCTGTGGTTAGGGTGATGTAGGAGCTTGAGATGGTCTTAGTCTGCTAAGGTATACCTGCTGCACCCTAATCCTAACCCATAGCTCCCCAAATCTCACACATGCTCCTACCCCAAGGGGCATTTTTTGGGGGGTTCTGGGAATTGAACCCAGGGGCATTCTACCTCCAAGCTACACATCAGCCCTTTTTATTTTTTTATTTGGAAACAGGATCTCACTAAGTTGCTGAGGTATATACCACCATGCCCAGTTCCCCTAAAGGGCTTTCAGTCCAGAAGGTCCCAGCAGACAACAGCTGGAGCATGGGTCAGGGTCAGGCAAGGAGCAGCAGGCAGGCTGAGACCAGGGTAAGGCAGGAGCCCCTTCCCACCAACTACTGCCAGGTGGAGCGGGTTACCAGATCTCCTGATTTTCCAAACTCCATAAATCCAGTTTTACATGAAATCCACCTTAAGTATTCTGCGTTTAGCATGCATTCAGTAGGTTTATAAAAGTCTTAAGAGTACAGCTTAAACCAGGTGTGGTGGTGCACACCTGTAATCCCAGTACTTAGGAGACTGAGACAGGAGGATTGCAGGTTCAAGGCCAGCCTCAACTATTTAGTGAGGCCCCCCGCAACTTAGTGAGGCTGTCAGCAACTTAGCAAGACCCTGTTTCTAAATAAAAAATAAAATAGAAGCTGGGTGTGGTGGTGCACGCTTGTAATCCCAGTACTCGGGAGGCTGAGACAGAAGGATCACAGGTTCAAGGCCAGCCTCAACTATTTAGTGAGGCCCCCCCGCAACTTAGTGAGACCCTGTTTCAAAATGAAGAATAAAAAATAGGGTTGGGTGTGTAGCTTGGAGATAGAATGCCCCTGGGTTCAATCTCCAGCACCCCCCACAAATTAATAATCCATCCTTTCATCAATTTAATGAGACCCTGTTTCAAAATAAAAGGGGAGCCAGGCATGGTGGCCCACTCTTGTAATCCCAGTACTTGGGAGGCTAAGACAGGAGGATCATAGGTTCACGGCCAGCCTCAGCAACTTTGTGAGGCCCTCCACAACTTAGTGAGAACTTGTTTCAAAATAAAAAATAAAATAGGGCTGGGGGTGTAGCTCGGAGGTAGAATGCCTCTGGGTTCAATCCCCAGTACCACACAAATGATCAATCCATCAATGAATTCATCCACTGATGAGACTGGAGACCTGATTCGATGATTTCACCTCTGAACATTTTTGCATTGCCCATACATGAGCTTTTCTGGGGGGCATTCTGTATGCAAACCATAATAAGGCCCTCTTAGCTGGTAAAGAGAGGAGATGTGTGTGTGTGTTTATAAGTATTTCTGTACATAAACAACTGGATCAATATTAAGCTACACATGTGTTCATACTGCCACCTCTGACTCCAGCCAACTACACACGGATCACTCTAGCCTCTCCCCCTGCTTATCTGGAAGGTCTCGTGCCAACAGCAGGCAACCTGACTCCCACCCTTCATTGCTACTGAGTTGTTCAACTCCAGCGCACAGGTATAGGTTTCAGAATCGCTAACCCGTACTCCCAGACTCCAGCCAGACTCCGGGGTTAGGTCCAGTTCCTTTTGCCTTTAGTTGCTGAGGCTGGCCTCGAACCTGTGATGCTCCTGTTTCAGCCTCCCGAGTGCTGGGATTATAGGCATGTGCCACCACGCCAGCTCCTTTTGCCTTTAGCCTAGCAGATTCCGCTCATTCCCAGCACCTGTTCCCCACCCCCTTCAGTGAGGTTGCCTCATAGATTTGTGATAAAGGTAGATTCTTCAGTCACACACTCCACTGCAGCCTGGGATCCACCAACGTCCTAGATGATTACTTAAAAATTTACAAGCAGCCGGGCGTGGTGGCGCACGCTTGTAATCCCAGTACTTGGGAGGCTGAGGCAGGAGGATCCGGGTTCACGGCCAGCCTCAGCTACTTAGTGAGACCCTCCACAACTTAGTGAGACTCTGTTTCAAAATAAAGAATAAAAAATAGGGCTGGGGGTGTAGCTCAGAGGTAGAATACCCCTGGGTTCAATTCCCCAGTACTGCAAAAAATAAAAATAAAAAAATTTACAAGAAGCCGGGCGTGGTGGTGCTCGCTTGTAATCCCAGTACTTTGGAGACTGAGGCAGGAGGATCGCAGGTTCGTGCCAGCCTTAGCTACTTAATGAGGCCCTTTGCAAGTTAGTGAAACCCTGTTTCAAAACAAAAATAGAGCCAGGAATGGTGGTGCATGCTTGTAATTCCAGTACTTGGGAGGCTGAGACAGGAGGATCGCAGGTTGTGACCAGCCTCAGCAACTTAGTGAGGTCCTCTGCAACTTAGTGAGACCCTGTTTTAAAAGAAAAAATAAAATAGGGCTGGGGTGTAGCTCAGAGGTGGAATGCCCCTGGGTTCAATCCCCTGCACCCCCCCAAAAAATAAAAAAATAAAAAAGTAAGCCAGGCATAGTTGAGCACACCTGTAATCCCAGTACTTGGGAGGCAGAGACAGGAGGATTAGAGGTTCAAAGCCAGCCTCAACAACTTGACAAAATCCTGTTTCTAAATAAATAAAAGTGGCTGGGGGTGTAGTTCGGAGATTGAATGCCCCTGGGTTCAGTCCCTATCACCAGACACACACATACACACGCATACACACACACACACACACACACACACACATACACACACACACACACAAAAGGGGCTGGGGTGTAGCTCAGAGATAGAAAGCTCCTGGGTTCAATCCTCAATACTACAAAAAAATTTTTTCTTAACATACATTAAAGTTCACTCATTGACATATAATGTCATGTGGGGGAGGTACTGGGGATTGAACCCAGGGGCATTCTACCTCCAAGCTATGCCCCCAGCCCTATTGTATTTTTTATTTTGAAACAGGGTCTCACTAAGTTGCAGAGGGCCTTGTTAAGTTACCATAGTTGGCCGCAAACCTGTGATCCTCCTGTCTCAGCCTCCCAAGTATTGGGATTACAGGCATGCGTGTCTTTTCTAGTTCCACTCCCCTAGGGGAAAAAAAATCCCCTATGCTTCACCTATTCAATGTTACCCTCCAGCCCCCACCCCACTGGCAACCAGTGATCTGTTAGTCTTTGGATAATTTCCAGGATGTTATACAATTGGAATCTTACAGTATGTGGCTTTCTCGGATATGCATTTAAGATTTATCTGTGTCTTTTTATGGCTAGATAGGTCATTTATTTTTATTGCTGAATAGTATTCCATTGTATGTATATATCAGAGTTCATTTCCCCATTCACCTATTGAAAGGTGCTATGGTTTGATCTTGAATGAAGGCTTGGTCCCTACCCTGTGGCGCTGTTGGGTGGTGATGGTGTACCCTTTAGGAGGTGGGGCCTAATGGGAGGAAGCCGGGTCATTGGGTGTATCCTTGGAAGAGGCAGCCCCTCTACTTCCTCCCCCTCCTCCATGAAATGAACAACGCTCCTCTGCCCTGTGCTCCCTGCCACACTGCTCTACCTCCCCACAGGACCAAAGCGACAGGGCTAAGCCACCATGGACTGAATCTCTGGAACTGGGAGCAAAAATAAACCTTTCCTCCTTTTTTTTTCTTTTTTGTTGTATTGGGGATTGAACCCAGAGATGTTCTACCTCCAAGCTACCCACCCAGCCCTATTTTATTTTTTGTTTTGAAACAGGATCTCGTTAGGTTGCTGAGGGTCTTACTAAGGGGCTGAGGCTGGCCTCAACCTGTGATCCTCCCGTCTCAGCCTCCCAAGTACTGGGATTACAGGCTTGTGCCACCATACCCAGCACCTTTGTCCTTTAAACTTGATTCTGGGGCTGGGGATGTAGCTCAGTGGTGGAGTGCTTGCCCAGCAAGAACAAGGCCATGGGTTCAATCCCCAGCACTACAAAAAAAAGTAAAGTCGATTCTGCCACGTATTTTGTCACAGTGATGGAAAGCTGACCAGCACAAAGGACATCTGGGTTGCCTCCAATTTGGGAAGATTATAAAATGGATATAAACAGTCACATGTACATGTGTTTGAGGAGAGACATATATTTTCAAATTAGCTGGGTCAATACCGAGGAGAACAATTGCTGGATCATAGGATAAGACTACGTTTAATTTTGGAAGAAGTCTTCCAAAGTGGCTGTACTATTCCACGTTCACCAACGATGAACAAGTCTCTGTTGCTCCACACCCTTGCTGGCAATTGGTGTGGCCAGTTTTTGGATTTTAGCCATCTAACAAGTATGTAGAGGGATCTCTTTGTTCATCCATTCTGTGTGTGTGTGTGTGTGTGTGTGTGTGTGTGTGTGTGTGTGTGTTTTACTGGGGATTGAACCTAGGGGCTTTTACCTCTGAGCTACACCCCAGCCCCTTCTTTTTATTTTTTGTTTTAAAACAGTGTCTCACTAAATTGCTGAGGACCTCACTAAATTGAGGTTGTCCTTGAATCTGCAATCCTCCTCAGCCTCCCAAGTACTGGGATTATTGGCATGTGCCACCATGCCCAGCTTACTATAAAGTTTTAAATAATTGTAAAGGTCAACGAACCCACTTGTGGGCTGAACTGAGCCTGTGGGCCTCACTTTTCAACTTTTGATTTAGAGGCTGGCATGCTGAAAGGCTCCAAAAATGCAGGAGATGAGCTCTAGGCTCAGGCACGGACCAGAGAGGGGATTCCTGAAGCACTGGCTGGAGGCCTACGCTATTTCCCCCACGTGGACAGGGTCTGCCTGGGGGAGGCCACACTTATCACCTCCACCCTCTCTCAGGGAACTCCATGCTCCTCTTGCTACAGCCCAGTCTCCAAGGAGAAGGGACACCAAAAACTGCTCTAGTTAGTCAGGCGTGGCGGCGCACACTTGTAATCCCAGTACTTGGGGAGGCTGAGACAGGAGGATTGCAGGTTCAAGGACAGCCTCAGCTACTTAGCGAGGCCCTCCTCAACTTAGTGAGACCTTGTTTCCAAATAAGAAATAAAATCGGGTTGGGGGTATAACTTGGAGGTAGAATGCCATGGGCTCCATCCCCAGTACCAAAAAAAAAAAAAAAAGAAAAGAAAACTGCTGTAGTACAGGATCAGTATCACTGCACCTCCCAAGCATACCCTCTACCCCAAATGGGTGGGTGTTAAGGACTGAACGTTCCCCTTCCCCCCAAATTCATATTCCGAAGCCCTAATCCCCAGTGTGTCTATATTTGGAAATAGGCTCTAAGGAAGTAATTAAGGTTAACTGAGGTCATGAGTGGGGCGCCGATCTGATAGAATTAATGTCCTTATAAGAAGAAACACCAACAAGCTCGCTCTTTCTCCCTGCACCAAGGAAAGGCCATATGAGGACAGGGAGCGAGCCCTCACCAGAAACCCACCATGCCGCCACCCTGATCTCAGACGGCTCATCTCCAGAACGATGAGGAGAGAACTTTCTGTTGTTTAAGTCACCCAGTCTGGTATTTTGTTTTCTCTATTAGCCCAAAGAGACTAACATAACTGACACTGAAGAAAGTAGGAAGGTCTAGGGGCTTGTTGGTTCTCAAAGGGGTTGGACCCGTCGGTGGGTTCTATTTCCCCCGCCCATAGAAGTCTTCTCCAGACCCTCAGGACCACGGGAAGGAGTGAGAGATCTTGGGCAACTTGATCAATGCTTTTTTTTTTTTTTTTTTTTGCGGTACTGAGGATTGAACCCAGGGACATTCTACCTCTGAGCTACACCCCCAGCCCTATTTTTTATTCTTTTTTGAAACAGGGTCTCACTAAGTTGTAGAGGGCCTCACTAAGTAGCTGAGGCTGGCCTTGAACCTGTGATCCTCCTGTCTCAGCCTCCCAAGTACTGGGACTACAAGCGTGCGCCACCAGGCCTGGCTTTTTTGTGTGTGTGTGCAGTACTGGGGATTGAACCCAGGAGCATTCTACCTCCGAGCTACACCCCCAGCCCTTTTTATTTTGAAACAAGTTCTCACTAAGTTGTTGAGCCTGGCCTCAAACCTGCAATCCTCCTCTCTCAGCCTCCCAAGTACTGGGATTACAGGCATGTGCCACCATGTCCAGCACCCTTTTTTACTTATTTACTTACTTATTTGGTTCTGAGGATTGAACCCAGGAAGGTTCTACCTCTGGGCTACACCTCCAGCCCTATTTTATTTGAAACAGGGTCTTGCTTTTGCTGAAGGTCTTGTTAATTTGCTGAGGCTGGTCTCAAATCTTCAATCCTCCTGCCTCAGCCTCCCAAGTACCTGTGATCCCAATGCTACTACTACTTCTTGTGTGTGTGGTGTTGGGGATTGAATCCAGAGGCATTCTACCTCCAAGCTGTACCCCCTACCTGATTTTTTAATTTCTTATTTAGAAACAGGGTCTCACTAGGTTGCTGAGAGCCTCACTAAATTGCTGAGGCTGGCTTTGAACCTGCAATCCTCCTGTCTCAGCCTCCTAAGTACTGGGATAACAGGCATGCACCACCACACCTAGCTCCAGCCATTGCCTCTTATTTTTAATAGCAGTTGGGTTTGAATATGCATCAGAAGAATCATAGTTTACTGAGCACGTAATTAAATGGACATTATTGCTGTTCCTTTTTATTTGAGGTTTTAAAGAAATGAGTTTGATTTAGCTGGGTGTGGTGGCACACGCCTGTAATCCTAGTACTTGGGCAGCTGAGACAGGAGGATCTCAGGTTCTCGAGGACAGCCTCAACAAGTAGTAAGACTCTCATCAGCCTAGAGAGACCTTATTTCAAAATAAAAATAGGGTTGGGGGTGTAGCTCAGAGGTAGAATGTCCCTGGGTTCAATCCCCAGCACCACAAAAAAAAAAAAGAAAAGAAAAAGAGTTGATTTAAAGGAAATATTAGAGCCGGGCGTGGTGGCGCACGCTTGTAATCCCAGTACTTGGGGAGGCAGAGACCGGAGAATCCTGGTTCGCGGCCAGCCTCAGCTACGTAGTGAGCTCCTCCGCAACTTCGTGAGACCCAGTTTCAAAATAAAGTATAGCCGGGTGTGGTCGCGCACGCTTGTAATCCCAGTACTTTGGGAGGCGGAGACCGGAGGATCCCGGTTCGCGGCCAGCCTCAGCTCTCTCACTCTCTTTCTCTCCCTGTCTCTCTCTCTCTCTCTCTCTCTCTGTCTCCTTAGTGAGGCCCTCCGCAACTTTGTGAGACCCGGTTTCAAAATAAAGTATAAAAAATAGGGCTGGGGGCGTAGCGCGGAGGTAGAACGCCCCTGCATTCAATCCCTGGTACCACAAAAAATAAATAAATAAATAAAAATAAAGTATAAAAAATAGGGCCGGGGGTGTAGCGCGGAGGTAGAACGCCCCTGGGTTCAATCCCCGGTACCGCAAAAATAAATAAATAAAGGATAAAAATAGGGCTGGGGGTGTAGCTCGGAGGTAGAATGCCCCTGGGTTCAATCCCCGGTACCACAAAAATAAAATAAAATAAAATAAAATAATAAAATAAAATAAAATAATAAAGGAAATATTAACTATATAGTAAGCCCCATGAGAAAGTTTGATGAGTAGCAGAAGTTAGGGGAAATAGTGGATACTCAGCTTCCTTACATACGGGCATGCTGTTACCTCTACTGCTCTGTGCACTTCCCAACTAACCCTCCAGGGGGAAGATGACTTGTTCTGCAATCACTTGTGCTCACACATTTCCCAGCTTTGCTTTCTTGGAGCTCTACCCTCTGTCTCTGTTCCCGCCTTCAGGTCATATGCCACCTCCACTGGGAAGATTTCTGTGATGTCACCACGCAGGCCCCTTCCTTTAAGTTCCCATGCACCCTGGCCAGGTCTCCACTGTGGCCAGCCCTACTGTAATGTGTGCTTTTAGTTGATGGCCCCCCCTTTAGCTCCAGGAGGTCAGAGGCCATGGCCAGTTCATTTCAGTGTCTGGGTTCAACATATGGTCTGGGATGGAGGAGGAAGCCAGAAAAACGTTCACAGGACAGATGAATGAATGCACCTCCTGAAGATGAAGAAAATCTACAGAGCTGGGGGCAAGATGGGTACACAAGACCAGAGAGGTTTGAGGGAGGAGCCTAGGAGAACGTTTTGGGGAAGAGCCTGAGTCGGTGGGTGGAGGAGGACCTAAGATCTGGTCTTGGGAGGAGTAGGACTTGAGGGGAAGGCACTGGCACGAGAGAGGATAGAGAGGAATGAAACAAGCACCGTATGAATATTCACTCAATCCACACAACCACCCCGAGGTAGTTATTAGTTTCTCCGCTTTACAGATAGGGAAACTGAGGCACATGGAGGCAAGCAACTTTCCCAGTGGGAAAGCAGTATTGGGGGTGCTGGAATTCGAACCCAGCCAGTTGGCTTCAGGGCTCTTCATGGGCTCTTGCCCATGATCCCTTGGGTCCAGGGTCCCGGCGCACAGTAGGTACGCATTGTAGGTTAACTGCTAAGGCTCTGTCACTATCCGAGGCAGAGGCGCGGGCCTTCGGGATGCTGGTGGAGCGGTCTTCGAGGCTGCCCTGGGACCTAACACCAGCCTAGACCGGAGGACCAGCCAATCCGGAGAAGAACCGCGGGTGGTGGCGTTGGTGAGGCACCCGTTGCCATGGGAACAAATGAAGGCCTGAGGCGGGCGCATGCGCAGACCGGGGAAAGGGTGTTGAACCGGTGAAAGGTGACGTAAAAGCGCTCGGGTGGGGCGCAGGGCTCCTCACGTCAAAGCCCCGCGTCCGTCGGCACCGGGAGCGGAGGGGAGGCGCTCGCGGCGGCGGCGGCGGCGGCGGCGGAGGCGACAGCAGTTCCGCCTGGACCGAGACTGGGCAGCGCGGAGCGGACACCCGAGGCTGCGCGAGCGAGGCGAGAGGGCGGCGCCCGCGACCGAAAAGACCCGTCGACCCTTACCGCGGCAGCCGGGACCCAGGTCCCCGCTTCCGAGGCCCCGCCTTTCGGGCCTTGGGACTAATCGGATTGAGAGCGCGCCGGCCCGGGCCGCGAACTCGCCAATTGCGGAGGGCGGCAGTCACCGCCCAATCCGGAGCAGACAGGTGCGAGGTCCGGAAGGCGCAAGCCAATCGGCGGCGATTGCGACCTGCGGGGGCAGGCCAGGGCCAATAAGGAGGCTCGAGTGACAGCTTTACGCACCAATCGGGAGTGAGGGAACGATCGTGCCCGCCCGCCCTTCCGGCCGGAGCTCTATTTACCAGGGGCGTGCAACCCGCTTGCCAATCAGAGCGCGGCTGAGCTGCCCGGCAGCCAAGCCCCGAGGAGCGGCCGGCCGGCGTCCGCCGCACCAAGGAGTTGGGGATGTCCTACAAACCCATCGCCCCCGCCCCCAGCAGCACCCCTGGCTCCAGCACCCCTGGGCCAGGCACCCCGGTCCCTACAGGTGAGGATCCAGCCCCACCCCTGCTCGCCTGCCGGGGCGGTCGAGGTCTCGAAGAGAAGACGGCCTGAGTTCTGCAATACTGGGCTTGCCGCCTAGCCTCGCTGAACCTCAGTTTGCTGGTCTGTGAAGTGGGCGTGGTCACGTAAGGGCTTGTAGGTGGAGCGCAGGGGCAGGGGTGTGTCTCTGAAGTTGATCAGCATGGAATGAAGTGTCCCTTTGGAGGGAATCGGGCGAACCCGGTCGGGGGTTTTGGAATCCTGGGAGGAGGCGTCCCTGCCCAGCGCTGACCTCTTACTCGTGCCTGTTGCAGCCGGAAGTGTCCCTTCGCCCTCGGGCTCGGTGCCAGGAGCCGCTGCCCCTTTCAGACCACTGTTTAACGACTTTGGACCGCCCTCCATGGGCTATGTGCAGGTGAGTGTGGCCAAGGGTTTGCTATGATGGCCCTCCCGGGACTTGTGCTCACTGCCCTGTTCTCTTCTGACACAGGCGATGAAGCCACCCGGTGCCCAGGGGTCCCAGAGCACCTACACGGACCTGCTGTCAGTCATAGAGGAGATGGGCAAAGAGATTCGGCCCACCTATGCTGGTAGCAAGAGCGCCATGGAGCGCCTGAAGAGAGGTAAGTGAAGCAAGACCCACCCTGCCTGCCCAGGAGGCAGACGCTGGCCAGCCCTTCTTCATCAGGGAAGGAAGGACATCTGGAGTCAAATGCAGGCCACTTGAGCCAAGCCTAGACTAGGGCCAGTACCACTAACTGGGGAAGTGTTCAAATTGAATTGAAATCGAATCGATTTCCAGGAAAGTGCCAGGGAGTGAATCTGAGGATTGGCCAAACGTATGTCTAATCTCATCCAGCTCCTCACACACTGGAACTTCACTTGCTGAAACAAAAGGGCGTGGGGAGGGTGGGGTCTAAATCTGGAGGGTGGGAAGGGTAGGGTCGAATTCTGGGGGGCCGGGTGGGCTGTGGAAGGTTGCTGGGACTATGTTACTTCCACATCCCCACCCTGTCCCCACCCTAGGCATCATCCATGCCCGGGCCCTGGTCAGAGAGTGCCTGGCAGAGACAGAGAGAAACGCCCGCACGTAACAGGAAGCACCCTGGCCTCAGCGTCTGGACCTTTCCGGCCACTGCAGAGCACCTGCTTCTCCCTGGCCTTGGCCCCGAGTTGCACTTCCTATCCTGGGCTTCCTGTCTTGTCCCTTGGTGGGTGCCCTCCGGGAACCAGGGAGTGGCTTTCACTCCAGTGGGCAGCACTAACTGGGCCCCTCCCCCCGTAAGGGTAAGCAGCCAGGTCACTGTGAGTCCCACCCATGACCTGCCAACAGTGTTGACCCCACTGGAGTGTTCTCCATTCTGCGGCCCCCACCACTCTGCACTTCTTACCACTTTGTCCCTGCCTCCTTCCCAGCAGGGGCTCAGAAAGCCTGTCACCTCCCTGCCTAGTCTTGGGGGCCATAGCCACTCTTTTCTCAGTGTGTCTTTTGCTAAATATGCCCTTTTTATATAAATAAAAAGATGATTTGGAGTCTTTCAGCTTTGAGCCTTTCTGGGTCTGGTTCCTCTGCTAAGCCTGGGTGGTCCAGGCAGGAGGAGGACAAGGGGCCGTGAGGGAAAGGGGGGAGGCTGACAGCCTGGCTTTGCCTTGCCTCTGCTGTCCACTGGCCTTGGGTGGCCCTGCCCCTCTGCCTTGTGAGTAGTGGAAAGGGCAGAGCTGTAGCTGAGAGCCCTGCCTGCCTTTCTGCGGTGCCACCAGGGGGCAGCACAGGGCCCTGACTGTCCACAGCTGGAGGCACTGTGGCCAGCCTGGGCCTAGAGGGCTCTTCCTCTGGATTGGCAGTGAAGCCTGGCAGGGTGGAAATGCCAGTTCACTTAAGCCACTCCCTCACACGCCTTAATGCCCTACCACCACCCTCAACTCTGAATTGGCCCTGAAAAGGCTCTCAGTACACCCCGTCTCTGAGTCCTCAGAGAGGCAGCATGGTGCTTCCCTCCCCCTGCACCCTGGCAGCAGAGTCAAGAGGAGAGGCCTGGCTAAGTGCTGTAGCCCACTGTCCCCGCATCTGTTCCCAGGCTGGGTGTGGTTCCTTGGGCCAGCCTGCAGTGTCTCAGCCTTTCAGTGGCCAGACTTGTGTACCCAGCAAGCATAGGTGGGGAAGGCCTTGGGGTGCCATTCAAGGGCTGGCCCAGAGGTCTCAGAGCAACAAAGGTCTCTGCCTGGGTGTGTAGCTCAGTGACCCTGGGGGCCGGGGCCCTGGAACCCCAGCCCTAGAGGCAAGGCAGAGCTACGAGCTTCTGGCCAGACTTTGCTGGGGGCTGGGGAGAGCCTATCCCCTACCCTGGGTCCCCGGTTCCGGGGACTGCAGCGGGTGAGGAGCTGGGCAGGACGAGCCGGGGACCCAGCCATATCAAACTCCACCCCTTCATTGCACACAGGAGGGCGGGCCGGGGTGGGAATAAGAGCCGAGTCTGTGGGAACCCCATACAGCACAGAGGGAATGAAAAGCACCCCCATTGGGGACGGCCACTTACCCCGCGGTTTTGGGGAAGGAAGCAGGGGCCTGCCCCCTCCGCCGCGGGCGGGGCTGCCCGGACCCCGCAGGGCTGGGGAGGGCCAGCCGGGCCCAGGAAGGGGGCGGGGCGGCCGCAGTGACGCGGCGGGGAGGGGCAGCAGGGGCGCCGGCGGGCGAACAGGGAAAAAGGTCGGGGCCATGGGCCGGTGCTTCACCGCCAGAGGGTCCGGCCCCTGCTGGAACACCAGGCGGGGGCTGGGGGGGTTCCGGGCTCCGACCCGCGGGACGGCTGCCCCTGCCCGGGCCGGGTGAGGGCCGCCCGCCCTATGCCAGAGGTGAGCGAGGACGTCGGCGAGCGGGCGGGCCAAAGCACGGCGGGGAACTGGTACGCCGGGGAGCAGAGGGAAGTGGAGACAACGGGGCCTCTCGCCTGCTCGCTGGGTGCGAGGTGGGGGTGGAAGGGGTGTCTGCAGCGGAACCGTGGTGCCCGGTTGGGGCGCAGGTGGGCGGAGCGGGTCCCTGGAGGAAGGCTCCTGGGATACCGATGGACCACTCTTGCCTCAGCCCGAGGAAGGGTCACCGCGGGGGAGGATCGTAGGGTGGCTGCATAGACGAGTGGAGAATCGGTGGGGACCGAGGGTCCAGGAAGAATGTTGGGGAAGGGAAGTCGAGGACCCCTTGACCGGCTAAGGTGGGGAAGGCAGGTCTGGGGGTCAAAAGGCTTATCTGGCCCTGGAAGGTGAGTTGGGGTGCGGGGTGTGTGGGGAATACTGGCAGAGATGCCGAGGCGTGCGGGGCCGCTCCGCGGGGAAACACCCCGGGGGACAAGGTTCTGGGTGGACATCCAGGAGTGGGGGACACAGGACCTAGCGCCCTCCGGGATAAGGGTAAGGGGGCGGGTCCCCAAGGGGCCAGCGGTGGAAGGCGGTCCCGGAAGGAGGGGTTGGGGGTTCCTAGGGGCGCGGCCCCGAGGGATGCAGTTTCGAGGGAGTTCGGGAAGCCGGCACCGTGGAGATGCAAGGCCAGCTCTGCAGCCCGCCGGCCCGCGCCCGCCGCTCCGGGGGGGCCCGCGTCAGCGCGCGGTTGCCATGGCGACGGGCGGGCGGGGGGCGGGGGCTGCGTGGAAAAGAGGTCAGCGCTCAGCCTCGCTGCGGCTCCGGGCCCCGGCGGCGCGGGCGGCAGCGCTGGGCTCGCCTCCGCCTCCCCCGCGGCGGGCCCGGGCATGGGGTCCCGCGGCTCGAGCCCCTCGGTTGGCGCGCAGGGCTCGGGGCCGCGCGCCGCCGCCCCGCACTGACGGCCGCGCCGTGCCCTGCGCCAGGCTGAGCGGAGGCCGCGCGCAGCCGGCCGAGCGCCTTCAGGATGCTCATCAAGGAGTACCACATCCTGCTGCCCATGAGCCTGGACGAGTACCAGGTGGCCCAGCTCTACATGATCCAGGTGAGGGCGGAGGGGAGGAGGAGACCAGGGGGCCATACTTCATGACGGGGCGGGAGTGCGCAGGCCGCATCGGGGACGAGGGGTCTACCCCAGCTGGACCCCACCAGTCCTGCTCAGGAGCTTGGAAGGGTTCGGAGCCCCGGAGGAGACACCCCTCTTCGGATGCAGGAGGGGAGCAGAGGGCTATAGGGAAAGGACAGAAGGGCCGAGTGGTGCCTCCCACCCCTAAGTGCCCAGCCTGCTCAGCCCACATATGATCTCCTTTAATCCTCCTCAGGATTTAATTCTCCTCAGGGGGGAAGGGAAGGGAGTGTTGAGGAGGCAAGGGTGTGTATGGGAGGGGTGTCTAGGTGGTAGAGAAGGCAGGAAGGGGGGCCCCGGAGAGGGCAGGGTCCTGGCAACCCCAGGAGGTCAGGGCCTGGGCAGGCAGGATTCGGTGTGAGGGCGGGCAGTGAGCCACGGCAAGCTCTCAGGGCAGTGACAGGTTGGTGCAGGGCCTCAGGGGGTCTGTTCCAGATCTGTTCTTCAGCACTGTGGGATCAGGGTCTGAGGCGGCCAGAGGGCCAGGATCCAGCCTCAGAGGGTTGAGCCGGCCATGTTTGGGCTCCAGAGCTATAAAAGGGTAGGATCTGGGGGCTCTCGAGCTATGAGGGGTGTGGCAGGAGCTGGGGATTCAGGTCCCAGGGAGGGAGGGAACCAGTGTCAGGTCCCCCAAGAGGTGGAGGCCCCTTTTCCAGCCACCCTGCCTCCTTGAGCAGGTAGAGTGGTTCCGGCCTCTGTGGCTTCTCCTCTACCTTGAATACTACACCCCCCACCCCACATCTGCTGAGCTCCCTCCCTCCCTCCTCAGTCACGTTCAGTGAGGCCTCCCTTGACCCTCATATCAACACTGAAGTCCCCAACTCTTGATCCCTCTTGCTCTTTCTTCCCCCGTAGCACCTATCACCATCTAACATGCCATAGAATTCCTTTTTCCTGTTTTCTGTCACCCTTCACTACAATGTAAGTCCCGCACCAGCAGGGGTCTTTGTTCTGTTCATCACTAGATCCCAATTAATATATCCCAAACAATAAATGACTGAATTGAGTGCTGGGTTGCAGAACCCTGTGATCCTGATCACAGGGAGCTGCAGGGGGGCCAGGGTCAGGTTGTCAGCAGTTGAAAAGGCTATACAGGGGGCTAGGACCAAGCTGGGGACCCCACCCAGGAGCTGAGCTGGGGCTGAGCTTCTCACTCTGCCCTGGGCTGCAGAAAAAGAGCCGGGAGGAGTCCAGTGGTGAGGGCAGCGGTGTGGAGATCCTGGCCAACCGGCCCTACACAGATGGGCCTGGAGGCAGTGGGCAGTACACGCACAAGGTGTACCACGTGGGCTCCCACATCCCAGGCTGGTTCCGGGCACTGCTGCCCAAGGCTGCCCTGCAGGTAGAAGAGGAATCCTGGAATGCCTACCCCTACACCCGAACCCGGTGAGTGGGTGAGGCGGGCATGGGCTGGAGCCATCAGGGGAGCAGCCCTGCTGAGCACAGTAGTGACCTTCACTCCGGCTTCTGCCCAGGTACACCTGCCCCTTCGTGGAGAAATTCTCCATTGAGATAGAGACCTATTACCTACCCGATGGGGGGCAGCAGCCAAATGTCTTCAACCTGAGTGGGGCTGAGAGGAGACAGCGCATCCTGGGTGAGGCCTGGATCTATGGGGGGGCACCCCGGAGCCCTTCTTGGGCCCCCTGCTGCCTCAACAGGCAGCCTCGGTCAAGTCTCTGTTCTCACCAGGCCTTGGCTTCCTGTCTGTGCAAGGCTGTTCTCCCAGTCCCTGGGGAGGGCTGAGGGGTGGAGCTTGAAGGGGCTGGCAGCACTCAGCGCTCCCTGCAATCCCTCAGACACCATCGACATCGTGCGGGATGCAGTGGCCCCTGGCGAGTACAAAGCAGAAGAGGACCCCCGGCTGTACCGCTCAGTCAAAACAGGCCGAGGGCCCTTAGCAGATGACTGGGCGCGGACAGCAGCCCAGACAGGACCCCTCATGTGTGCCTATAAACTGTGCAAGGTGGAGTTCCGCTACTGGGGCATGCAGGCCAAGATCGAGCAGTTCATCCACGACGTCGGTGAGCACCCAGCAGAGGGAGGTCCTGCTTTCCCAGCATGCACCAGGCCCCCTGTTTGGAGCCGTGGATGCTCTCATCTACTGGGGACACAGAGGCCTAGATTTAGCATTTCCATTTGGGATGGGACACTGAGGTGGGGTGGGGTTAGACAGCATAGCCTAGCCAGGGGTCAGGGAAGCCTGCCTTGAATATCAGAGTCAGGAGGGCAAGAAGCTGGTACCACGATCTCCGAGGTCCATGCTGGTTCTGACATTCAGAGATGCTGCTTGCTTTTATGAAAATTCTAAGGATCTCCGTCATCCTGTATAAGTTGAGCAAGACTTAGCAAGACCCTCTCAGGAGGGTCGCCAGCCCTAACAGGCAAACATGCCAAGGAGTGCAGGCTAAGAGGCTGTGACTCCGGTGTCATTCTCTTTGGGGTGCCCTCCTACCCCCTGATCCCAGAATCCCAGCCTGTGGCCCTGGCATCCAGGAACCCCAGGTCCACACCTCCCTTAAACCTCTCACTCAACCCTCTCACTTCCCAGGTCTGGGGGTGAGCCACCTGTACATGAGAGGGGCACCCCTGGGTAGGGGAGTCCAGCTGCCTGGGTTCTGCTCCACTACTAACCCCCCCACTCCAGCAAGCCACTGGCCATGTCAGCCTCTTAATTTTTTCCTTCTATAAATGAGGAAGAGGGTGGGCCAGATAGAGCTAATGTTTACTGCACGATCACAACATGCCAGATGCCTTGGGTGCAAGGTCTCCCTCCTTTGACTCCCATGACCCCCTGCAACACAAGGACTATACCATTCCCACTTTCCAGATGGAGGAATTGAGCTCACAGAGTAATGCCGACTCCTGGTGTTGCACTTGGAAAAATACGAGAAAGCACAAATAAAATTAAAATCACTCACATATAACCACTATTAAGGTTCTGATGTATTTCCTCCCAGACATTTCTAATTCAACCATTATTGTTTTATTTCCTAGATATTTAAGAATTTCTAAGTTTATTCTTTTGCTTAAGATGAAAATATCCCAGAATGGGTATCATCTTTCACTAAAGCCTTCGTGGAGTGCCAACACTTCCATTAACTATTAACACCTTCATTAACTATCAACAATTTCATTAACTGTTAACACCTTAATTGTTAACTCCTCAGAAATCAACAGAAAGCAAGCAAGAACAAGCATTGGTCTGAGCTGCTGGAGTGATGGGAGGGGTGGTCAGTGTTCAGAGTTAGGGTGTCCAGAGAGATAGATGGACAAGGCAGAGGGCAGGAAGACAAATGTCCCAGTTTCCACTCCTGTCCCCTGGATAGTACTGGCTCTGCCCTACTTTGTGGCTTTCGGTGGGTGGTACACCCAGGGGAGCCATTGTCCAACCTCAAGGGTGGGGCATGTGGCTGTGGTGGCCGGGAAACTGGGGAGACAGGGAGGCATGGTTCTGATGCCTGAGTCCCTGTAGGTCTGCGTCGGGTGATGCTGCGGGCCCACCGCCAGGCCTGGTGCTGGCAGGATGAGTGGACAGAGCTGAGCATGGCTGACATCCGGGCACTGGAGGAGGAGACTGCCCGCATGCTGGCCCAGCGCATGGCCAAGTGCAGCACGGGCAGTGAGGGGCCCGAGACCCAGCCCCCTGGGAAGCCCAGTACAGAGGCACGGTCCACAGCCAGCAATGCGGGCACCCCCGATGGTCCCGAGGCCCCCCCTGGCCCCGATGCCTCTCCTGATGCCAGCTTTGGGAAGCAGTGGTCCTCATCCTCCCGTTCCTCTTACTCATCCCAACATGGAGGTGAGGCTGGGGCACAGGGACCAGAGATGGGAGGGAGACACCCTGCCCAGGCTGGGCTCCCTGGCTGAGGCCGAGCTGGCCCTTCAGGGGGCGTGTCTCCCCAGAGTTTGTCCGAGTGGCGCATGCAGAACATCGCCCGAGACTCCGAGAACAGCTCCGAGGAAGAGTTCTTTGATGCCCATGGTCAGCACCGAGGCCCTGCTGCCGGGGAGAGGGGGTCCCTGAGCAGCCCCTCCCAGCCCACGACACAGCCTCCTTTCCTTGCAGAAGGCTTCTCGGACAGTGACGAGGTCTTCCCCAAGGAGATGACCAAGTGGAACTCCAACGACTTCATCGATGCCTTTGCCTCCCCAACTGAGGCAGAGGGGACACCAGGTAAAGACCCACCTGTGTGCACCTGCAGCCAGCGCCTCGTATGCAGCAGGGACTCGGGACAAGCCGGTCCCAAGTTTAACGGGATCCTGAGAATGCCAGCCTGCAGAGGGTGCTCAGTGCCACTCGGCTGGAGAATGAGTGGATGATGGGCTGGCGGATGGATGGTAGAGTGCTGACGGGGTTCAGACAGCCTGTGAGTGAATTCACTGTGAGCACCAGAAGGCTGCATGGGAGCTGATGTCGACACTGGGTTTGGAAGGACTGGGACAGTGCCGTCCAATAGAACTTTCTGTGACGATGAAAATGCTCTAGATCTGAGCTGCCCCAGATGCTAGCCACTAGTCACACGTGGCTATTGAGCATTTGTGATGTGGCCAGTGTGACAGAGGAACAGAAATTTTTCTTAGATTACATTTCAACTCATTTAAATGTAAATAGCCACTTGTGGCTAGTAGATATCATGTTGGATGGAATTAGAAATTTTCTAGGCAGGCAGGCGTGGTGGCCCATGCTTGTAATACCAGTACTTAGAGGCTGAGACAGGAGGACACACAGGTTCGAGGACAGCCTCAGCAATTTAGTGAGACCCTTGGCAACTTAGTAAGACCCTGTTTCAAAAAAAAATTTTTTTTTGTACTGGGATTGGAACCCAAAGGTATTCTACCTCCCCAGCCCTATATTTATTTATTTATTTATTTATTTATTTATTTATTTATTTATTTATTTGCAGTACTGGGGATTGAATCCAGGGGCATTCTATCTCCAAGCTACATCCCCAGCCCTAGATTTTATTCTTTATTTTGAAACAGGGTTTCATTCAGTTGCGGAGGGCCTCACTAAGTAGCCTTGAACCTGAGATCCTCCTGTCTCAGCCTCTAAGTACTGGGATTACAGGCATGTGCCACCATGCCCGGCTCAAAAAAAATTTTTGGTTGATCCAAGTGCAGTGTTTACAACTAATTGATCAAAAAAATTGTTTAAATAAAAAATAGGACTGGGGGTGTAGCTCAGAGGTAGAATGCCCCTGAGTTCAATCCACAGTATCACACACACACACACACAAAAACTTTTCCAGACAAACAGGAGCAGCATGAGGAAAAGCCTAGAATGTTGAGATGGCCTGGGAGAGTTGGGTGAGAGGAAGATGGTGGTGGCAGGCCTCAGGCAGTCACCAGAAGTAGGGAACCTGAAGTGCTAGGTGATGGGATACCTGTGGTCCCCTGGACCCCTTCACTGGCTTTCCTCTGCCCTTACAGACCCTGGAGTCGAGGCTGCTAAAGGCATAGAAGACGGAGCACGAGTGCCCAGGGACTCGGAAGTGAGTATAGTTACCCCATAGTGAAGCTCTTCCCAGTCACAGGCTCAGCCATCCCTCTGATTGCCTGGCACCCCACTGCACCCCGCAGGGCCCAGATGGAGCTGGGGACCTCGGGACTGAGGCATGCGCAGTCCACGCCCTCTTCCTCATCCTGCACAGCGGCAACATCCTGGACTCGGGCCCTGGAGACACCAACTCCAAGCAGGCCGACATGCAGACACTGAGCGCCGCCTTTGAGGCTGTCACCCGCGTCCACTTCCCCGAGGCCCTGGGCCACGTGGCCCTGAGACTGGTGCCCTGCCCACCCATCTGTGCTGCCGCCTATGCCCTTGTCTCCAAGTACTGGCCTGGGGTGGAAGGGCGTGGGGACACACAGGGTCCCCAAGGTGCAGACAGCTACCGGGGGTCTCTGAGGATCAGGGTGGTCCCATTGGGGGAAGGGGAGCTAGACACCTGGGTCAGTCCTGGTCTTGGCTGGACCTGTTTCTGAGCAACAGTTCCATCTCAGATGCCTCTTGAGTCTGTCACCCCACAAAGGACCCAGGGTGCCAGGACATGCCCGTAGGCCCAGGGGACTTGGGTGGCAGTGGTGGGGCTGAAGGCCCCCCACCCACCCTCCACACCCTCTCCTTCTGCAGCCTGAGCCCCTACAGCCACGACGGTGACAGCCTGTCCCGCTCCCAGGACCACATTCCACTGGCTGCCCTGCCGCTGCTGGCCACCTCGTCCTCCCGCTACCAGGGCGCCGTGACCACTGTCATTGCCCGCACCAACCAGGCCTACACAGCCTTCCTGCGCTCGTCCGAGGGCGCTGGCTTCTGTGGGCAGGTCAGGTTGGGCCTGTTCTCGGAAACAAGCCACCGGCTGCCCTCCACTGTAGCCCTGGTTGTGGCCCCGCCTGGATGGTGGCCAGGCCTCTCAATGGGACCTGTCCTCCCCCCCAGGTGGTGCTGATTGGAGACGGCGTTGGTGGCATCCTGGGCTTTGATGCGCTCTGCCACAGTGCCAACGCGGGCACGGGGAGTCGGGGCAGCAGCCGCCGTGGGAGCATGGTCAGTGTGGCCAAACCCAGCCTCCTCAGGAGGGGGGTGTCTCTCTCCGTCTCTAGGTCTCTGCCCCCGGAATATGACCTCTCTGCGTGTAGGCAGGTCCCCAGCCACCTCTTAAGTTTGTGTCTCTTCTGGGACTCTGCCCTACCCAATCCCAACCCTCTCTCCTCACTTCCAAATTAAGTAGAGATCGGTTGGCCCCAGGCCTAAAGATGGTTCTGTCCTCTGGTCCATCTAGAACAACGAGCTGCTGTCCCCAGAGGTTGGCCCAGTGCGGGACCCGCTGGCAGATGGGGCGGAGGCACTGGGTCGAGCCAGCCCAGAACCCTCAGCCCTGCTCACCCAGCGCACCCCCAGTGACATGGCCAGTCCTGAGCCTGAGGGCTCTCAGAACAGGTGACATCCCTGTCCCATCACCCTTGCCCTGGACACAGGCTGGACTTCAGAGGCATCAGCGCTGAGCACCCCCTCTCCCATAGCCTACAGGCCGCCCCCACAGCCACCTCCTCTGGGGAGCCCCGGCGAGCCAGCACAGCCTCCTGCCCACCTGCTGCCAGTTCTGAGGCTCCTGATGGCCCCACCAACGCCACCCGCCTGGACTTCAAGGTCTCTGGCTTCTTCCTCTTTGGCTCCCCACTGGGCCTGGTGCTGGCTCTGCGCAAAACCGTGATGCCAGCCTTGGAAGGTGAGCCCTCTGGGCGGGTCGCTCCCTATCTTTCATCTGCTCCTTCCCCATCTCCTCTGGCCTTTTGTCTCACCTGAGATGGTGACATTATTATTGTCATTCTCCACTGTGCAAACCAAGAGGCCTGGCTAGAGAAGGGGAAGCGTAGGCCCAGAAAGAAGGGCTTTGTGAGGCTGTTTCCCAGAGCACCCTCGGGAGGAACTCCACAGCCAGGAGAGGCTCCGCATGAGAAGGGGTCCCGCAGGCCCCGGATGCTTCGACCTGAAGGCTCTCAGAGCTTAGCCAAGAGACCTGTGTCACTTTAAGCCAGACCCAGGCTTCCCAGGGAGTGCAATCTAGGAACTGCTGACTCAGGGTTACACAGCATGTCAGGGTGCTGCTTCCCACATCACCCGGTTGAACCCCCCTCCCCACCTTCTCTGTCTTCTGGATCGGTACTCAGTGGCCCAGATGCGTCCAGCCTGTGAGCAGATCTACAACCTCTTCCATGCGGCCGACCCCTGCGCCTCCCGCCTGGAGCCCCTGCTGGCCCCCAAGTTCCAGGCTATCGCTCCACT
Source organism: Glis glis (assembly GCA_004027185.1). Taxonomy (NCBI): domain Eukaryota; kingdom Metazoa; phylum Chordata; class Mammalia; order Rodentia; family Gliridae; genus Glis; species Glis glis. The sequence continues at coordinate 20,014 of PVJS01003899.1, read as the reverse complement.
GGCCGTGCCCCGCTACCAGAAGTTCCCCCTGGGAGACGGCTCATCCCTGCTGCTGGGTATGCTCCCCACCAAGATAAAGGGGGGAAGGGGAGACGTTGACAGGTAGGAGGTGGTAGGAGCCATGGCGTAGTTCCGTGTCATGGAAACCTCTCCTGTCACCACTCCCAGGACCAGGGAGCCCTCCCTGGCCCCTGTGTGTGTGTGCGGGGGGTGGGGGTGGATCCCCAGGACCTTCTGGCCTGCCTGTGCCAAGTAGGGGGCGGTGGCGGTGACTAAGCAAGAGAAAGGAGGCAGAGGGACACTGGTGTGCCTGTGTGAGAATGGCCAGGGTGTGTGGCTGCTGTGTCTGTGTGTTGTGTGGCTTCGTGTGCCCTTGTGTACGTGGACTGACGGGGGCCTGTATAAGTCAGCATGCAGTCGGTACCCATTGGCCCCATGAGACAAGTGTCGTGGGCACAGGTGGGTGTGAATGTGTTTGGGGTTGGGGAGACAGGCACTCTGGCAGGAATGAGCTGGCTGCCGGGGTGAGCTAAAAGACAATGCCCCCCTTCCCTGTGCTTCCCGCCCCCCAGACATGGGACAGTGCAGCCTCAGCTGAGATCAGAGTAGGGAGGCTGGCCTGGAAGATGGTGGAGGGGCAGGGACTGCGCGGTCCTGGGAGGGAAAACAGGAGGGTGGCCTGGCCCAGCCTGCGGCTGAGGTTTGCCCTCTTCCCCAGCGGACACCCTGCAGACCCATTCCGGCCTCTTTCTGGAGGAGCTGGAGATGATGGTGCCCTCAACGCCCACCTCGGCCAGCGGTGCCTTCTGGAAGGGCAGTGAGTTAGGCACTGAGCCAGCGGCCCAGCCAGCGGCCCCCAGCACCACCAGTGAGGTGGTTAAGAGTAAGTTAGCCAGCCACGTGGGCCTGGACAGTCCAGCCTATATGGGGGGGGGGGGGGTTCTTATTCTATAAAATAAATACCTTTTCCCCCAGCATTTGCTCTGGACCCCAGCACCCAGCCTGGGCTTGGCAAAGAGCGAGCTTGGTAGAAGGAGGGCGGGAGAGCTTCCAGGGGCAGGGCAGATGGCACTGGGCAGCAGGCCCACCCTGACTCACTGCCGCCGTGGCCGTGCAGTCCTGGAGCGCTGGTGGGGGACCAAGCGGATCGACTACTCGTTGTACTGCCCCGAGGCGCTCACCGCCTTCCCCACGGTCACGCTGCCCCACCTCTTCCACGCCAGCTACTGGGAGTCGGCCGACGTGGTGGCTTTCATCCTGCGCCAGGTAAGTGGACCCAGGCGTGTGGGATAGGAGACGGGAAGTGGGGGAGGGGAAGACGGGGAGCCTAGCCCGTGGAGAGGCTAACCCTCCTCCGTTCACGAGGCCTCGCCCCGTGTCCTGCGCAGGTGATTGAGAAGGAACGGCCACAGCTGGCGGAGTGTGAGGAGCCGTCCATCTACAGTCCAGCTTTCCCCAGGGAGAAGTGGCAGCGCAAACGTACGCAGGTCAAGATCCGGGTAAGTGCGCCACCCTGCAGGCTCTCCTGCAGGCTCTCCGAAGCCTCCCTGCCAAGCCCCGCCCACACAACCCAGACCTTTCCCAGCCCCGCCCCCTGTGGTGCCAGCCCCACCTCCTCGTTGGCTTGACCCCGCCCCTGGGACCCCTCCGCGCAAATCCTTCTGGATCAGTGCTCACCCCGACGTGGCCTTGTCCTCTGCATCCCGTCCCCTCACAGCTCTGCCCCTTGGGACCGATGTCCACACATAGGCACTCACCTTACATCCAAGTCCACAGATGGGTGTGACATGTGCACACCCTAGCCTGTGCCCCCTTCTCCGGGTGGACGAGGACCCCCCAACACACACAGCTCCCGGGCCAGGCTTTCCCCTCCACTGGCTCACACAGTCTCCTCCTGCCAGAACGTCACTTCCAACCACCGGGCGAGCGACACCGTGGTGTGCGAGGGCCGCCCGCAGGTGCTGAACGGGCGCTTCATGTACGGGCCCCTGGACGTGGTCACGCTCACGGGAGAGAAGGTGAGGCCCCAGAGGCCCTGGCTCCTGGTATTTTCGGCCCCACCTTCTGTCTCCTGAACAGTTCGTATGTGATTGGGGGGGCAGCCAGCCTCTGCTCTGCTCCACTCGGGGTCACCTGGGGCTCTCCCCACCAGGTGGATGTCTACGTCATGACGCAGCCTCTGTCAGGCAAGTGGATCCACTTCGGCACCGAGGTCACCAACAGCTCCGGCCGCCTCGCCTTCCCGGTGCCCTCTGAGCGCGCGCTGGGCATTGGCGTGTACCCTGTGCGCATGGTGGTCAGGTGAGCACTGGGCGGGCCGGGCCTCGTGGGGCAGGCCTCTGCCAGGCCTGGTCTGCACTGCTCATTCCCCCCTCGGCCACAGGGGCGATCACACTTATGCCGAGTGCTGCCTGACGGTGGTGGCCCGCGGCACGGAGGCTGTGGTCTTCAGCATCGATGGCTCCTTCACCGCCAGTGTCTCCATCATGGGCAGCGACCCCAAGGTGCGCGCTGGCGCCGTGGACGTGGTCAGGTAGGAGCTGCCGCCCAGCTCTCCACGGTGGTGGACCCCCATTACCCAGCTTGTGGAGCTGACTGGTCCACACCCTGCAGGCACTGGCAGGACGCTGGCTACCTGATTGTGTACGTAACGGGCCGGCCTGATATGCAGAAGCACCGCGTGGTGGCCTGGCTGTCGCAGCACAACTTCCCTCACGGCGTCGTTTCCTTCTGCGATGGCCTTACCCACGACCCTCTGCGCCAGAAGGCGATGTTTCTGCAGAGCCTGGTGCAAGAGGTGCAGCGGCTGGGGAGGGTCCAACCCCGCCCTAGCCCCAGACAGGAACAGCAGAGGCCCATCTAGTCCCGCCCCCATCCGACCCGGACCGAAAGTCTGGAGAGGCCTTCGTGTGTCTGACCTCGTGGTCCTAGGGGCCCCTTGTTCTTGGGGTCAACCGGAGAGATTCATGCCCGGGTGTGAGACTAGGACCATAAGACTCCGCCTCCAGCCAGACCTCGCTGTCCCTCAAGCCCCGCCCCCAGCCACATGGCTCCACCCCCAAGGCGCTGACTGACCTCTCCCGACACAGGTAGAACTGAACATAGTTGCCGGCTACGGGTCACCCAAAGATGTAGCTGTATATGCGGCACTGGGCCTGTCCCCCAGCCAGACCTACATCGTGGGCCGTGCTGTGCGGAAGCTGCAGGCACAGTGCCAGGTGAGGATCAAGAGGAGGCAGGGGAATAGGACCCTGCCAGGGAGCAGGAGTGTGGGGCAGAGGCCTCAGGACCACCCTGCCCTGAGGGGCAGCTGTGAGGGCTTCAGCAGCCTCAGGGAACCTGGGTCCCTCCTGCCACAGGGGTCAGGAGCAGCTTGGAACTGCTTGGCTGTCTGCCCGACCGGGGATGATAACCCCAGGGTGGATGACCCCGCTGGAGTGACCTCAGGCCTCAGGTGCGGGTTCCACCCACCGTGGCCTTGGGCAGAGCCTTGACCTTCCTGAGCATATTTCAGTTTCCTTCTTGTAAATTGGAAATGATACTAGAACTGACCTTATCATGAAGATTATATCTTTACTGCACTTCAACAGCTCAGGGCTGGGCACAAAGCAAGTGTTTACTAAGTGTTAGCTGCTCTTATTCCTCCCAAGATTCCATCCTACAGATGAGACGGCCCAGAGGGGGGGCAGAGGTGGGAATAAAGGTGCCCCAACTGGGGGTCCTACCTATTGGAAGAACACTCCAGGTTAGGCTGAGGGGGGGCCTGTCATCTGTCAGCACTGCCTTGGCCCCCCCACCCTGTCACAGAGGCCCGAGGCTGACTGTCCCCTTATCCCTGCCCAATTCTGCCTACAGTTCCTGTCGGATGGCTACGTGGCCCACCTGGGCCAGCTGGAGGCAGGCTCCCACTCACATGCCCCCTCGGGACCTCCGAGGGCCGCCCTGGCCAAGAGCAGCTACAGCGTGGCTGCCCCGGTGGACTTCCTCCGCAAGCAGAGCCAGCTGCTGCGCTCCAGGGGCCCCAGCCAGGCGGAGCGAGAGGGCCCGGGAACCCCACCCACCGCCCTGGCACGGGGCAAGGCCAGAAGCATCAGCCTCAAGTTGGACAGCGAAGAGTGAGGCCCGCGTGTGGCTGGACCTGGGTTATTTATTGACACTCAAGGGGCCCAAGTGGCTGTGTGTGGCAGGCTGGGGACCTGAACCTCTGACCCCAGCCTGGCGCCCCCGGCCCCATGTTCTGCATCTGTCTGCTCCTCGGTGTTACTTCCCTTTCATGGGGGGACCCAGCCCTGGGGGGAGGGAGGAGGGAGCGGGCAAGGGCCCAGGGGCTTTTCCCGTGTGTGTAAATCCGTGGAAATAAAACACCCGCATCCCACTGACTGCACCTCCTGGCAGCACAGGGCGACCCAGACCAGCACCCAACGGCACGCCGAAGTGCAGGAAGGGACCAGGATGGGGCCTGGCCGCTCCTTTTCCTCAAGCCTCTTTCTGGACAGTCGTCCAGGCCACCCCAGCCCTCCTCCACTCCACAGGAGTCCATGAGAACCTCTTGGCTTCTCACTCTGCTTCCTCCAAAGGAAACCTCTTGTCTCCAGCGGCCAAGGCCAGGGGACCATGGAACCAGGGCCGGCCCTAGGACACCACCTCACTCAGGCACCACGCTACCTGGCTATGTCTGTTTTATCTCCTCCCTAACCCTGGAGGTCCCATGGGGCTCCCCAGCCACCAAGAAACAGCACCCCCATTCCTATGACAGGGGCACTGAGGCCCAGAGGACACAGTGGGCCAATGGGAAGCTAGGGTGAAAACCCTGATCCTTTGCCTCCTGAGGGCCACCCGAGAACCAGGAGACGCCAGGCGATGACCATCCTCCCAAAGATGGCCCAGCACACCCAGACAGAGATAAATAAGGCCTTTATATACAGAGAAGCACGATATGGCGGTGGTAAGTGGGCTGGTGGCAGCAGCAGCGGGCTTGGCAGGGCAGGGCAGGGCCCAGGCCCTGTCAGTGGGAGAAGATGCCCCGGAAGCGGACCTTGTCCTCCTCGTCCTTCTGCCGGATCCGTGCCTCCAGGGCCCGCAGCTCACGGCTCACGGCGGGCGCCAGGGCAGGGTCCAGCTCTAGTACCTTGGCAAAGTCAGCCTGGGCCTCCTGGGCGTTCCACACGGCCGCGTGCGCCTTGCCTCGCTTGAAGTAGGCCTTGACGTTGTCTGCAGGGGACACCAGCGCACAGTGGTCATGCAAGGGGGGGGCTGGCCAGCTGCTTGACCCTGTCTCCTGGTCCTCAGGTCCCTCAGGGGAGCTGTCCCTGACCTAACGGGGCCAACCCCGCCCTGTCCCCGTCACGGCCCTCACACTTCGTGAGCACAGCTGGGCCACAGCCCCGCCTCAGTAGGGACGTTTAGTCAAGCTTCCAGGGGAGCCCAGGCGTTGGTGACAAGGAGAAAGCTCTCCTGACCGCCCAGCACCAGCGCTCACCGTCGTATTTGTTGAGGATGGAGGAGCAGTGGTCCAGCACTTCGTAGTACTCCTCGGCCACCAGCTTGCACTGGCAGTAGTTGAGTAGCAGCGGTGTGATCTGCTGGTCCAGCTGGATCCAGTCAGGGGACCCAGGCTGCTCCTGGGGGTGCGGGGGCAGCGAGAGGGCAGAGGTTGAGAGCTGGACCCCGGCCCCGCCTCAACCCCCTAGCCTGCCTGCCCACCGCGGCGCCGGGCGCACCTTCATCTGCAGGTTCTTCAGGCAGGCGATGGCGTCGTAGTATTTGGCGGCCGCCTCCTTCACGTGCCCCTCCCGGTACAACCGGTTGCCCTCCTGGTGGATAAGCGGCACCGCCTTTGCCTTTTCCTCGTCCGTCATCGCCCACGGGTCCTGCTGGTACGTGCCGGGGCTCTCCACCTAACAGGACGTGGGCAAATCAAGCGGCATCCCCAGCGGCAGAGCCGACCGGCGCCTCAGCCGGCCGGGCCTCTGCACTTCAGTGCCAGCAGCACAATCTCGAGCTCGCTTGTTGACTGACAGACATACATTCATTACCATCTCCTCTGTGCCCAGTACTGTGCCGAGCGCTAAGAACAGAACGGTGAACGGGCCAGTGAAAACCTCTACCCTGACAGAGCTTAGGTTCCGTGGGAGGATCCCGAGTAGACAAGGAAATAAAGTCCTGCTGCCTTCAGTGCCAGGCTGGCTGTGAAGGAAGGTGGGCAGGGTCGGCCTCCAGGAGGAGGTGATCACTGAGGCCTGAAGGAGGAGGAGGGGCCCCAGGAGGGAGGCTGGGGACAACTGGGGTTCCGCATGGTGTTCTCGTCCCTGCCCTCCCCCACCCAGCGGTTCCAGCAGCCTGGGGAGGCTGGGCAGCGGTGGCCTGGTGTGGCGCCTGGGCTCGGGAGGCCTCACCTTCAGCATCTCGATGTGGAAGATGAGAGGCTGGGGACTCTGCTGCAGGGCGTCCAGGTCGGCGTGGCCCAGCGAGTTGTGCTCGTGCATCTGCGCGATGCCGCAGCAGTGCCGCTGGCCCTCCAGGGGGTCCTTGCCCGCGGCGATGTTGCGGAGACTCTTGGCCACCAGTGGATACAGGACCACATGCTGCAGGAGGGCACGTGGGCGCCATGGGCCTGTCAGTGTGGACCAGTGCTCGCTAGGTCCAAGAGGCCACTCCCATCATCATCTGAATGAGGACAATCGGCCCTCCAATGCAGGAGGGTCCCTCCCGTCTCCTCTGGCCTCTCAGTGACGTCCTTAGCTCTACCACACTCACCGGCCTCCAAACCCAGCCCCCATCCCACCCCCAAACACATGCCCCTGTAGCCACCTCCATCTCCCTGGCCTTCCAGGTCTAGTTCTTTTTCTTTTCTTTCTTTCTTTTTTTGTTTGTTTGTTGTGGGAATTGAACCCAGGGGCATTCCACCTCTGAGCTACATCCTCCAGCTCTATTTTATTTTCATTTTGAAACAGGGTCTCGCTAGGTTAATAAGAGCCTCACTATTTGCTGAGGCTATCCTCGAACCTGCAATCTTTCTGTCTCAACCTCCCAAGTACTGGGATTACAAGCATGTGCCACCACGATCAGGGGTGTGTGTGTGTGTGTGTGTGTGTGTGTGTGTGTGTGTGAGAGAGAGAGAGAGAGAGAGATTGATTGAACCCAGGGGCATTCTACCTCTGAGCTACACCCCTAGCCCTATTTTATTTTTTATTTTGAAACGGGGTCTAAGTTGCTAAGAGCCTTGCTAAGTTGCCAAGGCTGGCTTGAAACCCACGATCCTACTGTCTCAGCCTCCCAAGTATTGGGATTGTAGGTGTGCACCACCACACCTGGCTTTATTTTTTATTTTGAAACAGGGTCTCACTAAGTTGCTGAGGACCTCAGTAAGTTGCTGAGGCTGGCCTCGAACCTGCAACCCTCCTATCTCAACCTCTCAAGTACTGGAATTATAGGAGTGTGCCACCATGCCCGGCAGTCCAGTGGAATGCTTGCCTCCTCCTTTCCCTCCCACAAGCTGGACCCCTCACCACATTCTGATCCTAGCACCTCTTCCCCTCCCACCCACCCTTACCCCAGCCAGGGCCCATCTAAGAGCTGCACCCAGGCCAGCAACTTTAACCCCCCAAGGGAAGATGGGTACATGGGACCTACCTCTAACTTTCCCTTGGAAAGCCTGCAGGGAGAGGCCAGCTTCAGCAACTTAGAAAGGCTGCTGAGACTATGGGAATCATTCTAACTCCCCACTGCCCCCTGCTGTCTGCATGAGGCAGACTGCTAGACTAACATTCACATTTCCTGAGTCTGGGCTCTGGACTGGCTTCCATTTGCAAGCAAGAAGAAAATGGGCCAGATCTCTGCCCTGCATAGCTTAGAACCAGGCAGAAGCCCGGATCCTGGCTGTGCAGGGCCTAAGGGCTATAGAACCCAGAGGAGCTGAAGCCAACCACTGGCAGTCAGGGAAGGCTTCCTGGGGGTGGTGACCCAGGAACTGGCTTTGAAGTAGGAGGGAGGGTCTTGGCCATGGGGAATAGAAAGGAAGGGCTAGGGGGCAGCTATGCTTTATGCTCCGTCCTGAGAGTGGCCGGGAGCCACAGAGGTTCATGCAAAGGGTCACACAGGTCATTTGTGTTTGGGAACAGGTCCCCTGGCTGCAGTCTGGCTCATGGACAGGAAAAGGCAGAGCAGAGTCCTGGATGCTGGTCAGGAGCCTGGTGTGGTGGCCTGGAGGGAGCTGGAGGTGGCTGGGTGAGGGTGGGTCCCTGGGGATGGGGAACCGGCATGGCTGGACAGACACGGCAGCCGGGCGCAGGATGGGTACCTTGACGTCACAGAGGAACTCGGCGATCTCGCCCTCGCGCATGGTGCACACGATGGTCTCCCACACGGGCAGCTTGAACTTCTTGCCAATGATGAGCTCCATGGGCTTGCCGCGCGCCCGGCTGTCGTCTAGCACGGAGCCCTCGTTGTCACTGTGCAGCGTCCGGTAGTGAAAGGTGGCCTGCAGGCCACATGGGCAATTAGATGAGGGCACAAACCTTCACTAGACCACAAGGATAAGTCCAGCCCCCGGCCTTCAGATGGTACAAGGGATGGGACGCGCCCAGCAATGAGTCACCACCTAACCCTACACCTGGCTTTACCCCATCACCCCAGGGAGGAAGCTAAGTCACAGGGAAGTAAGGACCCCAAGTCACGTGGCTGGTGGGGCCTAGACTGAGAAGACAGCTGAGCGGTCCGGATCCAATCGTGCCCGAGCTCTATGCTAGAACAGCAGTGAAGAGACAGACGAAAGCCCAAGACCCCTGTGGAACTGCGAGAGGAAGGAGACAGGCAGGCCTCAGAAAAACCATGCGCCACGTCAGGCAAAGCTATGTGCTTTGGGTCAGAGAAAATACAGCAGGGTAAGGGAGGACCAGTGTTGGGGTGGGGGACCCCTTGAGGAGGCAACATTTAAGCAGAGATCTGAAAAGAGGAAGAAACCAGGCTGGACGGATACTGGGGTAGGAACTTTCTAGGCCAAAAGAACAACAGGCGCAAAATCTTTGCAGTTGGATAGCATGTGGTGTATTCAAGAGCAGCAGGATCAGTATGATGGGACATAATGAATAGAGTGGGGGGACCACAGGGTCACAGGGGTCAGCAGGGATGGATCACACAGGGCCTGTAGTATGTGGTGAGAACTTTGGCAATTTTTTTGATGGTGATATTGGGTTGAACCAGGGACTTCTATCTCTGAGCTATATCCCCAGTCGTGTGTGTGTGTGGCGGGGGAGTACTGGGGATTGAACCCAGGGATGTTCTACTTCTGAGCTACACCCCCAGCCCTATTTTATTTTTTATTTTGAAACAAGGTCTCACTAAGTTGCGGAGGGCCTCACTATAAGTTGCTGAGGCTGGCTGCAAACCTGCGATCCTCCTGTTTCAGCCTCCCAAGTACTGGGATGACAGGTGTGCGCTACCATGCCTGTCTAGGACTTTGGCTTTTACTCTGAGGTGGGAGACAATGGGTGGCTCCAAGTAGAAAACGGACAAGATCTGACATGGGTTCTGCTGCTGGGATGAGAACAGCTAATTGAGGGGGAAGGACAGAGACAAGAAAGAGAGTTAGGAGGTTACTGTAGTGACCCAAAAGAGTCGGTACAGCCTGGACCAGAGAAGGCTCAGGAGGAGCTAGTTAAGGTGGAGTTACTACTAGACATCAGATGGGGATGGAGAGTAGGGCTCTGTGCAGCTTAAGGGAGAGGTAAAGGCTAGAGATGCGCATTTGGGAGTAATCCAGGTGTGGAGACTGTTTTTGTTGTTTGATGGTACTAGGGATTGAACCCAGGACCTTGCACATGCTAGGCGGGTGCTCTACCACTGAACTACAGCCCCAGGCCTCGTGGAGACTTTTTTTTTCCTTGTGGAACTGGATTGAACCCAGTGGCATTCTACCACCAAGCTACACTCCCAGCCTTTTTTATTTTTTGTTTTCAAACAGGGTCTTGCTAGATTGCTGAGAGTCTTGCTATGTTACTAACGCTGTCCTCAAACCTGAAATCCTCCTGTCTCAGTCTCCCAAGTACTGGGATTACAGGCGTACGCCACCACGCCCAGCTTTGTGGAGACTTTTTAAAGAAACGAGACTGAGTAAGCTCATGTCAGGGTGCATGCAGAGAGAAGAGGGCTAAAGACTGAACCCTGGACAGGATATGGTTAGCAGAACCCGCGCTCTTCACAGCTGCAGTGCTGCTCCTCTGAACTTGGTTTCCGCACTGGTGACACTGAATCAACAATAAGCTCTGAGCCGGGCGTGGTAGCGCATGCTTGTAATCCCAGTACTTGGGAGGCGGAGACCAGAGGATCGGTGTTCGTGGCCAGCCTCAGCTACTTAGTGAGGCCCTCTGCAACTTCGTGAGACCCGGTTTCAAAAATAAAGGATACAAAATAGGGCCGGGGGTGTAGCACGGAGGTAGAACGCCCCTGGGTTCAATCCCTGCTACCGCAAAATAATAATAATAATAATAATAATAAGATCTATCTCAAATTGTGGGAAATAAACTTACAGAGCAAGTAGCACAATGTCAACATACTGGGCACTCAACCAATGCTGGCAATTGGGATTTTTTGGGTTTGCTTGGTTTTGGCGGTGCTGGGGAATAGAACCAAGGCTCTCATGCAGCCTAGGCAAGCGCTCTGCCACTGAGCTGCATCCCCGTCCTGATGATTGGGGGATTTTTTTTTTTTTTTGCGGTACCGGGGGTTGAACCCAAGGGCATTCTACCTCTGAGCTACACCCCCAGCCCTATTTTTTATTCTTTATTGTGAAACAGGGTCTCACTAAGTTGTGGAGGGCCTCACTAAGTAGCTGAGGCTGGCTGTGAACCGATCCTCCGGTCTCAGCCTCCCAAGTACTGGGATTACGAGTGTGTGCCACCACACCCAGCTTGATTGGGGGATTTTTGGGGTTTTTTTTCTGATTTGAATTTTATTTATTTATTTATTTATTTATTTATTTATTTATTTATGTGGTACTGGGGATTGAACCCAGGGGCATTCTACCTCCAAGCTACACCCCCAGCCCTATTTTGTTATTCTTTATTTTGAAACAGGGTCTCACTAAGTAGCTGAGGCTGGCTGAGAACCTGTGATCCTCCCGTCTCAGCCTCCCAAGTACTGGGATTACAAACATGTGCCCCCATGCCTGACTAATTTTATTTTTTATGACTGATTTTTGTAGGGGAGGAGGGTACTGGGGATTGAACCCAGGGGTGTTCTATCTCTGAGTTCCATCCCACCCTTGTGTGTGTGTGTTTGGTACTGGGGGTTGACCCCAGGGGTATTCTACCTCCAAGCTACACCCCCAGCCCCCCCAGCCCTATATATATTTTTTTTCTTTTTTTTTAAACAGTATCTAAGTTCCTGAGGGCCTCGCTAAATGCTGAGGTTGGTCTCGAACCTGCAATCTTCCTATCTCAGCCTCCTAAGTACTGGGATTACAGGTGTGCGCCACCCTGCCAGCCTTGATTATTGAATACTATCTGGTCCTGTTCGTTGGGTGCCATTGCTCACAGATCTTTTCTACCTTTAGGTTACTCTCTCCTTCTGGTTCTGTCCCATACACAATCCCCCTTGCCAGGCCCTTCTTCCAAGGCCACCAACCCCCCAGCCCAGGAACGTGCACCCACCACATACCCTATCTCTTGGAGAACACCCCCCCCTTTTTTTTTTTTTTGCGGTACCGGGGATGGAACCCAGGGGCGTTCTACCTCCGAGCTACACCCCCGGTCCTATTTTTTATACTTTATTTTGAAACCGGGTCTCACGAAGTTGCGGAAGGCCGCAAAGTAGCTGAGGCTGGCCGGGAACCCGGATCCTCCGGTCTCCGCCTCCCAAGTACTAGGATTACAAGCGTGAGCCACCACGCCCGGCTAGAATATCCCTTTAATACAGCTGAACGCTAGAGCTCCGCAGCTCCCCTCTGCTCTCGGAGCATTCGCGCTGCACCAGGCTGGGATCTCTACCTTCCTGACTTGGCCCGGTGCTGGCCTGGAGGCATGTGTTCATTCCCGGTAGCTCTTACTTTGGGCTTCCCCAGTACCTGCCAGGATCTTTACTCACTCGCTCAATCTGCGTGCCCCGCATGGCTGCTCGGCTGGGCATGGGAGGGGGGCTGCCCTGGAAAGCTCCCTACTCTACAGAATGGCACAGGGCGGGGGCGGGGGTGCGGGGAGGCTGGAGCTGGGGGACTGGATGTAGAGGAGGAAGGTGGGTGGCGCTTTACTTCCCACTCCTCATTTGTCCAAGCGACACTAGAGCCCTTAGGAAGCTGCCAAGGGGTTCTAATCTAGGAGACCTGACCCCTGGGCCCCTTTTCTGGGTTTATGCAACCTGGGGCCTCAGTTTTCCCATCTGAACAATGGGAGTTAGCTTGCGCTTTGAAACCCAGGGGTAGGGAGCCAGACCCCCCCTATCCCCTGCAACCTGCCTGAGATGAATGACGGCCTTCCCGACCAATGCGACCACAAGGCCAAACCAGGGGCGGAGCAGACGCACCCGAATTCACCCCCTCCTTAAATCCAGACCAATCAGCGTCGTGCTCCGCACGTGAGCAGGAGGGTCACTGGCTGCTACTCTCTGGGCATGCGCAACCTCTCGCCTAAGGCCTCCTCCCGCCTCGCATGCGCACGGGGCCGCAGAAGGGAGACAGGAAAGGAGAGGGGGTAGTCTCAAACCTTGGTTCCATCCTGAAAGCCAGGGAGCTCTCCTCGACCCTCCTGTATCACACGCTTTTGGATCCCGTCCTCTCGGAGTCTTGCGATGATATCCGCCATCCTCCTTCCCCGCTGCTCTCTTTCGGCAACTTCCGGACTCGCTCGGTAACTTCCGGACCTGCTTCGGCAACTTCTAGGGCCTCGGCAACTTCCGAGCCAGCGCCATCTTGGCTGAGGGCAGAAGCCAAAAAGAGCCCGAACGTGGAAGCGCACAGTGATTGGTTGCCTGTATTGCCTTGGCGCGGACTCCCCGCAGGGCCCGGGCTTGACGCTGTCGAGGGAGGGACCGCGCCTGTGGGGGAGGCGGGGCCTGGCCGGCGGTGGCTGGGGGGAACGTCCCCAGCAATTGTGTCATTGACTCGTCTAGGACTGTGCCACTCCACTTTAAAGTTATAGATGCAGCTCATTCGTACCACACCCTAAAATTACTGTTGTCGTAGTGTATCTCTTCTGGCATTTTTGTGATTGTGTCTCGCTCTGTCGCTGGGGTTCAAACCCGGGGCATTTTACCTCCAAGCTACACCCCCAGACCTTTTTATGTTTTATTTTGAAACAGGGTCTCGCCTAGGTTGCTGGGTCTCTCTAGGTTGCTGAGGCTGTCCTCGGATTTGCCATCCTCTTGTCTCAGCCTCCTAAATACTGGGATTACAGGCATGCGCCACTATGCTAGGCTTAATTGTGACCTTAACATCCTGGATTTTCCTCTTCAAAGAAAAAGGGGGGCGGTCGAGGTGGCAGACCCCTGTAATCTTAGTACTTGGGAAGCTGAGACAGAAGGATCTCAGGTTCTAGGACAGCCTCAGCAAGTAATGAGACTCTCAGGAACCTAGCGAGACCCTGTTTCCAAACAAAAAATAATAAAAGGACTGGGGGGTGTAGCTAGTACGTAGAATGCCCCTGGATTCAATACCTGGTACCACAAAAATAAATAAATAAAACAAATAAATACAAAACAAATAAAAAGGGTTGGGGGTGTAGCTTGGAGGGAGAATGCCCCTGGGTTCAATCCCCAGTACCAGGAAAAAAGTACATTTTGCCTTGCCCTTAGAAGTCCTGTCCTCTCCGACGACTTCTTGCTGGAAGATGAACCTGTATGACTATGTGAAGCACTTAGCACCTGGGTCTCAGGGGAAAGACGATAATCCTTCACAGTTAGGATGATGGGGTGGAGGCGGTGCAGAGGCCCCAAGACATTCCTCTTACTCGGTTACCTAAACCTTGAAAGTGGGAGCAGAAAACTCCTAGAGCTGGTGTTTACAGCAGTTTGCACTAGGTTCCAGAGGCAGGAACACTGTTTTAGTCCCCCAAGCAACTCATTTCTCTCCTCCGTCTCCTCCTTACTAGTTATTGGGCACTTACTCTGTGCCAGGCACCCTGGATTCAGACTCACCCTGACCCCTCAAGGGACCCGCTCAGTCTCTAGGGAAGCTTCTAGTTCCCACAAGATGTGGAAACTCTCCTCCCTCCTTTTTCCTTTTTTTTTTTTTTTTTTTTTTTTGGTGCTGGGGATAGAACCCAGGGTCTCAAACAGGCTAGGCAAGTGCTCTAGCACTGACCTACACCCAGCACCCCCTCAACCTTTCTTTTCTTTTGGTGGTACAGAGGATTGATTCCAGGGTGTTTGACCTCTCAGTTATACCCTCAGCTCTATTTTATTTTGAAACAGGGTCTTGCTAAGTTACCCTCGCTGGCCTTGATCCTTTGGTCTCAGCCTCCCCAAATCCTAGGATTATAGGAGTGCGCCACCCTGCCCCACTGTTTTGTTTGTTCTGTGCTATGGATTGAACTCGGGGCATTCTACCTCTGAGCTACACCTCCAGCCCTTTTTTATTTTTTATGTTGAAACAGGATCTCACTAGGTTGCTGAGTCTTGCTACATTGCTGAGGCTGGCCTTGAACCTGTCTGTGATCCTTCTGTCTTAGCCTCCCAAGTACTGGGATTACAAGTATGTGCCACCATGCCTGGCTTATTTTTTTATTTTGAAACAGGGTCTCACTAAGTTGCTGAGGGCCATGCTAAGTTGTCCAGGCTGGCCTCAAACCTGCAATCCTCTTGTCTCAGCCTCCCAAGTATTGGGGGATTATAGGCATGTGTTGTTTTTGTTTTTTACCAACACAAAGTTTACAGGCAAGTTCTACCAAATTTTGAGCAAAAAATAGTTTGTATCTCATACAGATTGTTCCAGAAAACAGAAAAGGAGAGTAAGCTGACCAATGTAAGTCTGGTTTAATCTTTTTTTTTTTTTTTTTGCGGTACTGGGGATTGAACCCAGGGATATTCTACCTCCAAGCTACATCCCCAGCCCTATATTTTATTCTTTATTTTGAAACAGGGTCTCACTCAGTTGCAGAGGACCTCATGAAGTAGCTGAGGCTGGCCTTGAACCTGCGATCCTCCGGTTTCAGCCTCCCAAGTACTGGGATTACAAGCGTGCACCACCATCCCTGGCTTTGGTTTAATCTTGATTCCTGAACTAGATAGGCACACAAGGCAAGAAAAGTAAGGAAAGTATATACCTATTTTACTAATAAACATAAAATATTAAACTAGGGGCTGAGGGTGTAGCTCAGGGGTAGAATGCTTGCCTAGCATGTGGATGCCCTTTAGATTCAGTCCTCAGTACTACAAAAAAAAAAAATTTAATTGAATCCACTAGTGTATATAAAAGTGCATCAAGCCCAGCAGGTGACACACACCTGTAATCCAGCTACTTGGGAGGCTGAGGGAGGAGGATTGCATGTTCAAGGCCAGCCTGGGCAACTCAGCTAGACCCTGTCTCAAACTTTTAAAAAGATTTTGGTACTGGAGGTTGAACCCAGAGGTATTCTACTATTCTACCTCCGAGCTACACTCCCAGTCTTTTTTTTTTTTTTTTGGAACAGAGTCTCCCTAAATTGCTAAGGTTGTCCTCGAACCTACGATCCTCCTGTCTCAGCCTCTCAAGTAGTAGGATTACAGGTGTGCACCACCACACCTGGCTAAAAAGATTTTTTTTCTTTTGTAGTACTGGGGATTGAACCCAGGGACGTTCTACCTCTGAGCTCCACCCCAGCCCTATTTTTTTTTTATTCTTTATTTTGAAACAGGATCTCACTAAGTTGCAGAGGGCCTCACTAACTAGCTGAGGCTGGCTGGCTGCAAACAATGCGAATCTCCTGTCTCAGCCTCCCAAGTACTGGGATTACAAGCATGTGCCACCGCTCCCACCAACATTTATTTTTAAACTGCGCATGGTGGCACACTCCTGTAATCCTAGTACTTGGGAGGCTGAGACAGGAGGATCGCAGGTTAAAGGACAGCCTCAGCAAGCAGTGAGACTCTCATCAACCTAGTGAGACCCTGTTTCAAACTAAAAAATAAAATGGGCTGGGGGTGTAGCTTGGAGGTAGAATGCCCGAGTTCAGTCCCCAGTACTGCAAAAAAATAAATAAATAAATAAAAATAAAGAATAAAAAATAGGACTGGAGGTGTAGCTTGGAGGTAGAATGCCCCTGGGTTCCATCCCCAGTACCACAAAAATAAATAAATAAATTTTAAAAAATTTAAAAATGCATGAAAAGGCCAAAAAAGTGTGAAGATCAAGTAACATTTATTCCAAGAATGTAAGAATGGTTTAACATTAGAAACATCTATTACTATAATTCATCACATCAATGGACTAAGGGAGAAAATGTCTATGGTTACCTCAAAATATGCAGAAAGTCATTAGGTGAAGTTTTATGACTTTATGATAAAAATTCACAGAAATAAAGAGGAACTTTCTCAGGTAGATAAAAGCCATATCCAGTAAGTATGATGGAATAATAGTATTCAGATTTTCTTCAAGATTAGGCACAAGGGTGCCTTCAATTGATGATGCTGTTTAGAATCATATTAGAATCCCTGGCCAAAGCAATAAGCCAAGAAAAAGAAAGAGTGAACTTCAGTCGGGCATGATGGTACATGCTTGTAATCCCAGTACTTGCGAGGCTGACACAGGAGGATCACAGGTTCGCAGCCAATGTCAGCTACTTAGTGAGGCCCTCCACAACTTAGTGAGACCCTGTTTCAAAATAAAGAATAAAAATAGAGCTGGGGGTATAGCTTGGAGGTAGAATGCTCCTGGGTTCAATCCCCAGTGCCACAAAAAAAAAAAAAAAGAAGAGTGAACTTCGTTATTGGCAGGTTATATCAACATAAAAAATCCAACAAGCTGGGCGTGATGGTGCACGTTTGTAATCACAGTACTTGGGAGGCTGAGACCGAAGGATCGCAGGTTCTCGGCCAGCCTCAGCTACTTAGTGAGGCCCTCCATAACTTAGCAAGACCCTGTTTCAAAATAAAGAATAAAATAATAGGGCTGGGGGTGTAGCTCAGAGGTAGAATGCCCCTGGGTTCAATCCCCAGTACTGCCAAAAAAAAAAAAAAATCCAACAGACCCTATAGGCTAATAAATTAGTTCAGCAATGTTACAGGGATATAAAATAAGCTAACAAAAATTAGTAACACTCTTCAAGTAGTAGTAACCAACTCAGAAATGTAGAAAATAGGGGCTTGGGTTGGAGCTCAGTAATAAAGCAAGTGCTTAGCATGTACAAGGCCCTGGGTTCAATCCACAACACCAGGAAACACTTGAAGCAAGACTCAGGAGCACAAACCTGACATTCGACAGGAGCAATAAGCAGGTGGAGTGGTACACGCCTATTGTCTCTGCTACTCAGGAGGCTGAGGCAGGAGGATGGCTTGAGTCCAGGAGTTCAGATCAGCCTGGGCAACACAGTGAGACCCGCATCTCAAACAAAACAAAACAAAAGGAGTGATTGTTCTTTAATCAAAGGCACTTTAGACAAAGCAAGGAGACAAAGACAAGGAAGAAATATATGCAAGATTGAATAGGAAAAAAAAAGAAAACAACAACCCAGAAAGGAAGCCGGGTGTAGTGACACCTGTAATCCCAGTACTTGGGAGGCTGAGACAGAAGCATCACTGGACCGAAGCCAGCCTCAGCAACTTAGTGAGGCTTTCAGCAACTTAGTGAGACCCTGTTTCCAAATAAAAAAACAAAAAGGGCTGGAGGTGTAGCCACAGGTAGAAGGCCCCTGGGTTCAATCCCCAGCACCACACACACACACACACACACACACACACACACAAAGGGATTAATAATTAGACATGTACAAATATGCAAATCAGCAGAAGAAAGTCCAGATACCCCAAAGAAAAAAACAAGACAAAGTTATGAGCAGGCAATTTACAGAAGAGGGAACCCCAATGCTAAGTGCACAAAAAACTCCAGTCCTCAGAGGCTCCATAAAAATAAGCACCACTTTCTTCCTTGGTTTTTTTTTTTTCCTTTTAAGAAAAGAAAGTGAGGGCCAGACATGGTGGTGCACGCTTGTAATCCCAGTACTTGGGAGGCTGAGACCAGAGGATCACAGGTTCTCGGCCAGCCTCAGCTACTTAGTGAGGCCCTCTGCAACTTAGTGAGACCCTGTTTCAAAATAAAGAATAAAAAATAGGGCTGGGGGTGGAGCTTGGAGGGAGAATGCTCCTGGGTTCGATCCCCGGTACCAAAAAAAAAAAAAAAAAAAAAAAAAAAAAAAAAACGAAAAGAAAGAAAGAAAGTAAGGAGAGGGAGAAGAGGGAGAGGGAGAATGGAGGAAGGGAGGGAGAGAAGGAAAGAAGGAGAAAAGGAGTGAAGGGAGGAGAGAAGGAGAGAAGAAAGAAGGGAGGAAGGAACGAATGAAGGAACCAGTAAGACAGCACATGCAGTTGGTCAGACGCCGGGTCTTAGGCAGCTGGATGACACAGGTGGTAAGGGAGAACCGGAGGCCTGGGGTGGGGGGCAAGTGGCCACACAGCCACTCCAGAGAGTGTCTACGTGCTTTGTGAGGTCACAGGCCCACACGCTCTGTGACCCAGAAGTCCTGCTCCAAAGAGAGTCCTCCCACTGTCCACAAGGAGACGAGGAAGATCTTCATGCCAATGGGATGGGGTGTTAGGCCAACCTGAGTGTGGAGTGAGGGGATAATAAAAGCCCTGGAAGTTCAACCTGGTGCGACATGTGTGCAGCTAGTACAAGCAACACACAAGATGCATGTGGGAATCATTAGTGTTGAGTGGAAAAATGCAAAAATGTAAACAACAGAATGCGCTTGATACATGACACCATGTTTATAAATTGCAAACACATCCACACAGGAGTCGTGCCACGTGTGACACAGGCCGGCGGGATTCACAGAAGCCGACGGAACACAGGTGGGGTCTGATGGGAGGGAAGAGGCGGGAAGGTGGGAGGTGACCGAGTGACCAAGGGAATATGAATTAACTCAGGAGGGGCCTCGCTCTCAGTGATGAGGTGTCGCAAACTGAGAAGTAGGATTGACTCAACTCTGTGAGACCCTAAAATTAGAGGGTGGGTGCGGTGGAGGACAAGTTCTTGGGTGACTAGGAAGCCATGGCTTCAGATCCCATTCTACCATCTGTAAGCCGTTGGGACTTTGGCAAACCACTCTTTCATTCCTGCTGCAAATATTTATTGAGCATCTGTTTGGTGCCAAGCACTGTTCTGGTCACTGTAGATGCAGTGGTGAATGAAACCGTGGAAAATAAGATAATCTCAGGTAAGTGTTATGTGATGTGAAACTGTCTTTAGATAGCATAGTCAGGGACAGTCTCTGAGAGGTGACAATTGAGCAGGGACACAGATGAAGGGAGCCAGCTGTGAGAAGAGCAAGGTAAAGTACTCAGTGGCTTTGGGAACAGCACGTGGAAAGCCCTGAGGTGGGAAGAGAGTGCCTGTGAAGGAGGACTGTAAGAAAGCCAGCCTCAGCAACTTAGCAGCCCCTGTTTCAAAATAAAATAGGGCTGGGGGTATAGTTCAGAAGCAGAATGCCCCTGTATTCAATCCCCAGTACCAGAAGTAGGAGGAGGAGGAGGAGTTTAAAGTAACACTTTAAAAATAAAAAAGGATTTTAAGCCAGGCGTGGTGGTGCACGCTTGTAATCCCAGTATTTGGGAGG
This sequence comes from Glis glis, assembly GCA_004027185.1. Taxonomy (NCBI): domain Eukaryota; kingdom Metazoa; phylum Chordata; class Mammalia; order Rodentia; family Gliridae; genus Glis; species Glis glis. The sequence continues at coordinate 278 of PVJS01003899.1, read as the reverse complement.
CAGAGACCGGAGGATCCGGTTCGCGGCCAGCCTCAGCTACTTAGTGAGGCCCTCTGCAATTTAGTGAGACCCTGTTTCACAATAAAGAATAAAAAATAGGGTTTGGGGTGTAGCCGGGAGGTAGAATGCCCCTTGGTTCCATCCCCAGTACCACACAGAAAAAAAAAAAGACATGAAAAGGATTTTAGCTGGGCATAGTGGTGCACGCTTGTAATCCCAGTATTTGGGAGGCGGAGACCGGAGGATCCGGGTTCTCGGCCAGCCTCAGCTACTTAGTG
>PVJS01003898.1:0-72513 GCA_004027185.1 Glis glis | reverse complement strand
TCCGCACTACACCCCCGGCCCTATTTTATTTTTTTATACTTTATTTTGAAACCGGGTCTCATGAAGTTGCAGAGGGCCTCACTAAGGAGAAAGAGAGAGAGAGAGAGACAAGGAGAGAGAGAGAGAGAGTGCTGAGGCTGGCCGCGAACCCGGATCCTCCGGTCTCCGCCTCCCAAAGTACTGGGATTACAAGTGTGCGCCACCACGCCCGGCTATATTGCTGTGTCTTAACATAATATTACCAAGATAAAGAGATATTGGAGTGAAAATGAAGTCTTCCCCAAGCTTCTGGAACTATTGCATGTGAAATGAGGCTTTCCTGGTTTCTCTGACCTGACATTCATTTAAAGACTCTTCGCACAACAAAAGAACATTATCATTAAGGGAAAAATAAGAAGAAATTACTCCATTGGTGATCAAAACAATATCCACTCCAGAAAGGAGGCTGGTCTCCTTGTTTTTAAAATGAAGCGGCCATTCACTCTGATTAGAACTGTTGCCAAATCTCACACCTCCCTGTCTCACAGGTGTCTTGAACATGCAAACAATAACTAAGCCATAGTTTTATGACCATGCTGTATTTGTAATGGGGTCAGCCTGGCAGAACAAAATGCTGCAGTAATTTTGCATCCATTACAGCCTAGAAATGGAAGCTATGAAAGAGAAAGGATGTACAGGAGAGAGTGAGAGGTCTGCAGATGTCTCTGTAATGAACTCCCACAAAGAAAATCTCTCCCCTGTGCCTCCTTCCATTAGTCAGCTGCATGACTTCTGAAAGACCATTACAGCTGCACTGTAATGGAGGACCACCCCCATCACTGCCTGGAGGCACAAGGGGTCATTGGGAGGGTCTTTCCTTCCCCACCTACTTCTTAGATTCTGAAGAGGATTGGTCTTGTTATTGGAGAAGACCAGATTCTAAGAACCATGTCCTCACAGCAACTTAATTTTTTCCTACTGGAGTAGTGTTTGGAAGTATCTGTTTGGTTATTAAACACCCAAGTCTTCACATCTTAATTATGCTGGTTACAATCTAGGTTCCCTTGATTATATCCTTCATCCTCTTTAATGATTTGTTTTCATGGATGCATAATGGGCATCATAATAAAATATAGCACGTAGGTTTATTATACATAAGATGACAGACAAAGTCCTTGTTCTGGCACCTAATAAGTATTCAAAATATGGTGGCTACTATTTGTATTACTATTAGTGCCAGAAGTAAGGACACCACACATGGCATTCTACCAAGGAACAAAATATATGATGGTTTTATATATGATGGTTTTCTTTTTTTTTTTTTTTTGCGGTACCAGGGATTGAACACAGGGGAGTTCTACCTCCGTGCTACGCCTCCGGCCCTATTTTTTATACTTTATTTTGAAACCGTGTCTCATGAAGTTGCAGAGGGCCTCACTAAGGAGAGAGAGAGAGAGAGAGAGAGAGAGAGAGAGACAGGGAGTGAGAGAACGAGAGAGCTGAGGCTGGCCCCGAACCCGGATCCTCCGGTCTCCGCCTCCCAAAGTATTGGGATTACAAGCGTGTGCCACCACGCCTGGTTTATATGATGGTTTTCTATAAAACAAACCTAATGAAAAGATGTATCATATTTGTGGGAAGATCATAACCTCATATGCTTTTTTATGAAGTATAAAACATCAGATTCGTGTGTTCTCCATGTAATGCTGAACTAAGTTCTAGACAGGAAGATAAATTTGCTCTTACTTGAATTAAAGGACATATTTTTCATGGGCCAATCAAAACCTTAGATAATCTCATATGGGACAGGAAAGTTTCTCTTTCGATTTTCCTGAATATCTGCGAAGTCCTCAAATTGTTTTCAGTGTGTTATTTCTGAACCATACATTTGATTTTATAGTTTTCTTCTTAAAAGGATGATTTTTAGCATTTGTACAGTTATGAAAGTCAAATGTTGTAGAGACACACTTTATCAAATGATTATTACTAATGGAAATAAAGTCTCTTACTATAAGAATCAGTTCATTCAGTTGATGTTTTATCAGGCAGTTGGAAATCTAGGCCAGCCACAAGAGTCATGTCATATTTAAAGATAATATCTCTGAGAGTCATTTCCAGAGATGTAAGAGAGTTTAAGCTCTGGGCATGTCCAATTAACAAGAGAGAAGTATGAAGCTAGTGTAAGACCATTCTCCCTGGAGAATTCCTGTAGCCAGAGCAGCATTTCTCCATCATGGCCTTAGTGACATTTTGGTCTATTATTGACTCTTTGGGGTAATGATCTGCTCTATGCATTTTAGGATGCTTAGCAGCATCTGTGGCCTCTACCCACTAGATACCAGGAGCAGCTGATACCATCACTCCTCTCTGTCTTATTCCCCAGTTATTTGTGATAACATATATCCAGACATTGCCAGATGTTCTGGGTCAAAGGGGCAACATGGCTATGATTGAGAACCAGTGCTTTAGAGGTGAGGAGTAGAAGGAACTAGAAAATGTTACTGAAAATGCCAATGGGATCAGAACAGAAACTGTGGTATCATAAAAGCCAACTCATGAAGAGAATAATTAAGACATGGCTCTTAACTATGTCCTATAGGCCAGCAGCATGGGCATCACCTATGAAGATACTAGAAGTTGAGATTCTCAGCCTCCACCCCAGACTGACTACATTACTAACTCTGGGCGTGTGGCCTGGAAATCTGTGTCTGGACAAGGTATCTACTGGTTCTGGTTCATGATAAAGTTTGGGAATCATTGATGAAGAGTGACATAAGTTGCATGGGTGTCAAAGAAGAGTCACTTAGGAAAGGTTCAGTAAAGTGATTATTGGGATATTGGATTACTTTAGAAGTGGAATAGGAAAGGCAAATTGAATGTGTCCCAGGAAGTGGGTAGTGAAGGGAAGAAACAGAGACTAAAGACTATATTTGTAAGAAGTTAGTTGTGATGTGAAGAGAGAAATATGGTAATTTTAAACCTTTGCATTGTCAAGAAAAACACTTATTTGCTTTTGATAAAAGAAACTGTCAATTTCATAGAAGCAGAAAGAAGTCCATGGAGTGCAAGAGACTGAAGATACAAAGTCTAGAGGGGATAATTGATGGAGGAGTGGTAATGTGTTGCATAATAAGCTACTTTGCTTTATTTACTCTTTGGTCCCATGGTTGAGACATTAAAAACTTCCAGTGAACAATGAGGCTCCAAGTGAGACTACTCTGCTGTATTATTTATGGATTTGGTATAAATGGTAAATCTTTTTTCCATAGTATGGAACTTCTTTTTGGTTGGTATGTGTCATGCCTCAGTTTACTATGATGATTCTCAACCAGGAATGATTTTTGACTTTCAGGAGACACTGGGAAATATCTGGAGTTTTTTTGTTTTGTTTTATTTTTTAAGTGGAAAGGGAGTCATACTAGTATCTATTGGACACAAGTCAGGAAAGCTGCTAAATATTCTACAACTCACAGAATATCCCCTTAAAGCAACAATAAAAATATAGTTAATCCAAAACCTCAATAGTGCTGAGGATGAGAAAGATTAGTTTACTAGAAACACCTGGTTTATCACTCTACTATACCATATGAATTTTAGGTAACAATAACTGGCCTCTCCAGGTTGGGAATTTGCATTTCAATTCTAATTTTTGCCTAATCTTTTCCATCATAGCCCTCTACTATGAAGAGGTGCTCACCTAGTTTGACTGTAAATTCTAGACATTGCAATTCAAGGAATTTACTTTTAACTCTATCATTGCATATTTTGGTCTATATTTGTTCCACATGCCAACAGTATGCATGCTATAAGAAATTGTTTATATTTTATTCATTTATGGCCAACAGGCTATCTTTATTCAGAAAGTAACCTTTTAAGAATCCCAAGATTAGCCTGGTTGTTCTCCAAGGCATTGCATTTTTATGTTGTTTAAGCTCTAAAAACGCATGCAGAAAACACTTCTAAAAGTGCTTATTTCTCTTTTCTATGTACACATAGTCTGCTGAATAAGTCAACAAACTTGCCAGTTCTTTACATTAATACTGTGTCCCAGTTTAGTCACTCAAAGTTTCAAGAAACAAGACACATAGCAGAGAACTCTGCCAACAATCACAGAAGGAAGGGACAGACAAGGGTCTATTTGTTTGAAAGATCTATTGTCCACAATATTCCTGCCAGCCAGGCTTCAAGGCTGTTGTACAACTGGATACAAATGCATTCTTCTTTCCTTATCCCAAAAGCCCACTCCTATGTGTTTACATACCCATAACTGCAAGGTGGCAAGTAAGATAAAATTAAAGAGTGAAAGTAGGTAGTTGGGGTAAAGAGAGGCCTATATCCCCAAGAAGAAAGGCTAGTTCTGCAAAGGGTTACTTTTTAAATATCTTCCCTTGGAACATTTAAGATTAATGGTTGTGCGTAGGAAGTAAGAATCTGTTGATATTTTAGTCATTTTATGTACTCAGCGTATTTTTTAAAAATAAATTGATAAGATACCACAATTAAATGATTACTCAGAAGTGGACTATATTAAGTTTTGTGGATATTGCTTAAAATGGGCTCTAACTTTAGGCTTCTGGTTTTGAAAGTTTTGAGTAGACGATTTAGTCATGCACACACCAGATTCCTTTTCTATTATGGACAACAGGCTGTTAAGAATGCTGAAGATAGAATAACTTTTAGATATTTGTTCCCTTCACAAATGAATGGCTGGCCATACATTTCTCTCCAAAGTCTCCACTCCAATACTATTTTATGTATTCTGACTACACAAAGAATTACCCAAATGAGTACTGAAATTTTAGTACTTGTCAATACAACTTGAAGCAGGTAAAGTGGGTTTAGTGAAATCAGAGCTATGTGCAGTTGGTACCAGCAGCCATCAGGGTAGATAAAAGTAGTACAGGTGAAAATCAGCAACTGATGAAATTTTGTGGTGGACAGTAAGTATTTGAGATTTCAACTCAAGATTTCCTGAAGGTTTCAGAAAAGGTTGGGCAGCAATCCAATCCTAATTAGCACACACCAGTTCCTTCTTACTTCTTTACCCAGATCTGTCTTCTTGCACTATCTGAGGTTAATGGTTCTTATCCTTTCCTATCCTTTATCACACCTCCCTTCTCAATTTCCTACATAACATTCCTTTAGATAATTTCTGATTTGAATAAGTGTTGCAAAAGTACTACAGAGGGTGTCCAGCTACCCTTCACTCACCTTCCCCTTATATTAATATCTTCCATAACGATAGAATAATGATCCAAACCAGGAAATTGACCTTCATGCCATTTTAAACTTTAGACCATGCCACTTGTCATCAGAACAATGAATGCCAATTCATTCATGTGTATAAAAATGCTTAATGAAATCCCTACTATATCGTATACACCATTCTCTACGTTTGTAACAAATCAGTGAACAGAGGCAAGGATGACATTGGAGCCCTCATGAAACTTGCATTCTACCTAGTGGTAACCAGCTCATCGCATTCTGAAGGCAGCATCATAATTGCACATCATTTCAGATGATATAAGAACTGATCTAGAGAATACGGAAGGCAGTTCTAATCGAAAGTTGGCCCACACCATTAGTTCACATATGTGATCCCCAAATGTTCTTTGCAGTTCCTAAAAGGAATTAATTGAACCTTCTTGGAACTTACAACATGTCTTAACTCTCAGCTATGTTTACATCATGAAAATGGTTGTTTTCATGATATTTATTGTTATTTTTCCTGAATTTCCTTTTTTTTTCATTTCAACAGAGCTGAGTAAAGTGAAGTAACAGATACAAATCATTATCTACTCCAAGTTCAACATCCTTTGAACCCACTCACGAACATAATGACAAATAAAAGAAGGGTAGGAATTAATTTTTGCATATCTTATTAGCCACGCTGCCTGATTTTCAATAGTCTTTCATATCTTATTTGTTATAAAAAGCTAAAGCACCACAGAGATTTGGCCTAGTGTTCTTTTTCACAGGCAGTGGGAATGTGGGCCAATGCTTATTTTCAAGGTCAAGTTAACACTTGTATGATAAATGATACTTGCAAACATATCTAACATTTTCCTTAAATCCTCCTTATAAGAAACTGGGGCTAAATGATTTAATACTGAAAATATTTGGTGCAGTGGCTAAATAAAATGATCACCTGAAAATATATAATACAGAAAAAAGAGAGAAAGAGAAGGAAAATCTTAATGATTCTAAGAAGGACTCTCAGGCCAGTTAGATTTTATCATAGACAGAGCTCAGAATTGCCAAATCTCCACAAGCCTGGGAAAAAAATCTATGTAAGTACTCATTTCTTTCATATATGACATTAAAAGGAGGGCTCGCCAATATTGCGATCCTGAGTTACACCCTGCAAAGTTTCTAAACTTTTTCTGCCTCTGCTACAGACTTTCCATTTGTTCTCACCAGTGTTTTGAGAAAATGACTCTAAAACCTTTGCTTATGCCATATAATTTTATAAAGAAATACGAAATCAGAAAGAAAGCAAAGTATCTAGTTCTTCTAAGTTTGGTTAATGAATCATAATCTTTGGGTAAAATGATAAGGTTAATTTTCTTTTTTCTTTTTATTGTTGTTACTGGGGAATGAACACAGGGGTATTCTACCTTTGAGCTACATTCCTCAGCCCTTTTTTATTTTTTATTTTGAAACAGGGTCTTGCTAAGTTGCTGAGGCTGGCCTCCTACCTGCGATCCTCCTGTCTCAGCCTCCCAAGAACTGGGATTACATGTGTGTGCCACCACACCTGGCAATAAGTTTAATTTTCTGAATCTACAAACATCATAGGAACCTCGAATCCAGTTTGAGATTGACAATGAACAGAAGCCCTATGAGGCTTAGCTGAAGCCACCAGCCAGTCCACACTCTTGTTAATATACAATATAAAGATCCTGAGAAATAAGGAATGAACAGAGCAAAGTCAATTAAAATCAATGTAACATTCATAGACTTTCTATTATAAAATGATAATGTCTTTGCACATTGAAATAGTATGTTCTACTTGAAAATAGAGTCTCGGGTTGTCTACCACAGACAGTAGGTTATTTTTTAGAGTGATTATGAAGGAAATGGGGTGCTTCAATAGCACCACTCTTAAAAACATAGGGATGTAGTCTGAGTTCTTATTTACTCTAACAATGATGTCTCCATACTAGTTCTCTCCAAATTTTCTCCTAGTTTCTTACATCAAGGGAAAAAATTTAGTTCTCTACTTCTCTTCCTTCTGTCCTAAATCTCAAATTACCTTCCCTTCCTTAAAGCAGAAAATAAGTTTCTTTCTTCCCTGTAAATGATTTTGGACTACACATGTATTATTATGCTGTATTAAACTAAAAGCAGGGAACTGATTCATTTTAGGGAAAAATTTTATCCCATTTGGTGCCATTCAAAAAAAATATGTTGTATTGTACTGCGATTATCAGGGATGTGGACAGTTTAAGATGACCATTTATTAGTTTGATTTCAAATTTCAAGTTTCAGACAGGCCTTCTTAATGTTTAGAGCTATGCAAGAAACTATGCCCTTCATTGCTGTTATATCCCCTTTAAGTTGGACACCCTATAGATCTGACTAATGTATAGTTCTCTATATTGAGTGCTTTCCTGTATCTGTCAGGTAGCAAAGTCTGAGATGAGCATGGATTTTCTTTTTTTGGTGCCAAAATCTGGGATGATGAATATATTCTTGAAATTCACAAAACATTCACTGATGATAAATGCATAGCAGACTGTTTTCATTCTAAGCAAAAGAGAATTGATCTGTCTGTAATTTCATGAGTATTCACGCAAAGTACTGTTTTTGAAAATGGTTTGGGGAAAAAATGATTAGGGTTTCCTAAAAATCAACCTTGAAAATATAGGACTACCTTAAACTGCCACCTAACCCAAGGGCACCCCATTTTATAAGCTGTTAGGAGCATTCTGTCCTCATGCATGATCACACACAGAGAGAAACACATGCACTCATAATATAGTGACTTACCTACTCTCCCTTCCATACTCATGAATCCTATTACTTCACATACAGTTCCAAGATGGTCTTCAACCACTCTGAAAATTATTGTTTTGTTTGTCATATAAGGAGAAGATATCATCCATATTTCATCATTTCCTTTGGCACATTTATATTGCTCCTGACCAAAATAAAATATGTATTTGGCTCCAGGTAAGGCTTAATCTTTTTCGAGTTGGATTAGGCAATCCAAGTCAAATAAAATATAAATGGTAGTTTAATAGAACATATTTCTGTTTCTATGCCAGTCCTTCCCATCTCAGGAGACACTATTCTCATCTACTCAGTCTCTCAAGTCAGAAAGTAGACATCCTTAATTTCTCTATTCTCATTAATCCTCCCCATTTCTCTATCTTTTTTTGGGGGGTACTGGGGATTGAACCCAGGGGCATCTACCTCCAAGCTACACCCCAGCCCTACTTTTTTATTCTTTGTTTTGAAACGGGGTCTCACTAAGTTGCGGAAGTCCTCACTAAGTAGCTGAGGCTGGCCGCAAACCTGTGATCCTCCGGTCTCAGCATCCCAAGTGGGAGGATTACAAGTGTGCACCACCACACCCAGCCTCCCGATCTCTCTATCTATGAACCACTGGTGAATTTTATTATCCCTATCTCCCAAAGATATCCAACACATCCACAAATTTCCAACCCTCCTACTAAAAGCCTCCTATGTAATTTTCCCTTTTTGTTTCTATCCCTCCTTCTCTATAATGCATTTTTCATAAAGAAGCTAGAGTGCTTTTTTCAAAATATAAATCAGGTTATATCATCCCCCCATTTAAATCCCACCAGTGTTTCCCGTTGCTTTGAGAATTTTATCTTAATTGTTTACCATAGTTTTCAATGCTTTGCAGAGTCTAGCCACTTGCCTCACCAATTTTGTTCCTGCCCTTCTTACACTTTGCCAAAAACTAATCCCCCTCAAAGCCTATTACTCATCATATGGCCAGTCACTTCTCAGCCTTCATGTCCCGACATCAATGTCCTCAGAGAACACCACATTGAAGATTCCTCCTTCAAGCCACTGATCACTTATCATGTCACGCTGTTGTCCACTGTAGTGCTGATGAGTCTATAATTATTTTATTTCCACACTGATATACTACTATATCACTGGACTGTAGCATGAAAATATAAGTTCCTTAATGTCAGAGACATGGTCTGGTTGTTCACTTCTGAATCCCCATTGCCTAACACAACACCTCACTCTACATAGCAATGTCCTCAATAACCTGCAGGTAAGTAAAAAAAAAATGTATAAGTTGAAAAGATGAATTATGTCTCTCTCCTGCTCTGTTAGCATAAGAAACCACCTTCCCACCAGGAAGTGGGAATACTCTACTCTCTGATCTCTAGGGTACTCAGTACTCCATCAGTAAAATATAAAAACTGTAGTAAATGGTCTTTGTAGTGTCTTTTAGCAGAGGAGTCCTGTTAATTCCAGCAAAGTATTATAAACTATGATAGCACAGTCACTCATGCAATACAGGGCTCATCATTCCTTTTAAATTTTTTTTATTAGTATATATTGCCTTGGTTTCTATATCCATAGAAGAAAGCAATCAATATAGCTATGTATGCATTATTTATGTATTCAGTTATCTTCCTATCTAAGTATTTCTACATGTATTTACTGATTCATCTATATATTTTTATCAAAGTTATATAATTTTTATCTAGGAAAAATAAAAATACACTAATTGTATTCACAATAAGAGATCATTGCTAAGCCGGGTGTGGTGGCGCACGCTTGTAATCCCAGTACTTTGGGAAGCGGAGACCGGAGGATCCGGGTTCACGGCCAGTCTCAGCTCTCTCTCTCTCTCTCTCTCTCTCTCTCTCTCTCCCTCTCTCTCTCCCTGTCTCTCTCTCTCTCTCTCTACCTAGTGAGGCCCTCTGCAACTTTGTGAGACCTGGTTTCAAAATAAAGTATAAAAAAATAGGGCCGGGGGTGTAGCGCAGAGGTAGAACGCCCCTGGGTTCAATCCCCGCTACCGCAAAAAAAAAAAAAAAGAGATCATTGCTATATTTCTTCACTTGAAGTCCCTAGTTATTGTGCTTAAATAAGTTCTATTTGGGAATTTTGTAAGACTTTCAATTGTCCTTATTAAAAGAATGCTCTGTAAAGTGAATTACTAAATACACTCACTTGTGGCAAATATCACATGATATTCAAAAATTTAATAGAAATTGCATAAAGATATTAAATATTTTAAAATTTATTTGTTTAATTATAGGATGTGTTTAGAGGAGGGTACAGGAAGCCATTATGCGGCAAATGGAAATGCAGTTTGTTTGATACAACTTGACCATACTATTGTTTGTTATCTGATTGTTATTGCTCATGTTTTTGGTTTTATTTTTCTTTATTTATTATATATTTTACTTTAAGTGATAAATATAAAAGTGACAATAAATTAAATGATCTGAACTGCATGCTAGCAGGTAAAAGAGAGAAACTTCCATCTAATGAGATGTCTTAATGAGAAGTAGATTACTCCAACATTGGTATCAACTAATGAGATAGTTCAGACCATAATAGAAAGGGCTGCCTAGAATTCCTCTTGTATTTTCCATTCAGCCTGACTTAGGGTATAAATGGAAAATTCCATCTTCCTTTTAGATGTGAAGAAGTTCGAAAGAAAAACTTCAAAGTTTACGGAAGAAGTAAGCCAAACTAGAGAACAGAAGAAAAGTGAGAGAGGAGAGAGAGAGAGAGAGAGAGAGAGAGAGAGAGATCCCTTGTAAAGTGTGACCACCATATGAATCTCATCGTAAGTTTCATCCACTCATCCATCCATCCATCCATCCATCCACCCACCCATCATCCATCCATGTTTTTCATAGTCTACAAATTACATTGTCCAGTCATGACAAGTAATGTGCTCAAGGAGATTGAAATATGCGGAATATGCGGAGAGCTTCTGGTGACATAGAACTTCTATTCTAATGGGGGGAATAATAATTCAGGCATAAATTACTCAACACAATTCAGTAAGTGTTATGGAAGACAAGGAACAAGGAACTTACTCTATTCCCAGGTCATGGAAGACTTCCCTGATTATAAACAATAATATTTCATGTGAAATCAGTTTGAACTGACTAGGCATGTGCATGTGTGTGAGTGTGCTACTCATATGAGCACACTGATTATGCATGTATACATATTCATGTGTATGCACTACTGCTGGGTATACATCCATGTGTGCACGTATTTGAACATGGGTGTGTATTTACGTAGGAGGTGCATTCTGAGCTGCGGTACTTGATCCAGAACATAGCCCTACATATGTCTGAGAACTGAAATGCAGAACCTGAGTCAGAGAGAGTACACTTCAGGGTGAGGCTGGAGACAGCAAAGCCAGACAAAATAGTTCCTCAAATAGCCCTGTCAAGGATGTAGGCCTCTTTCTCCTAAGAGCTCCATGTAATTATGGCAGGGACTTTCTCAGTGGAATGACAGGAATGAGATTTATACTTCGTGAAATGTCACCCTCTCTGTACTACCATGTTGATGAATCACAAATGGCTCTCTGGTCTCGACTTTTCCTCCTGAACTCCAGACCATCATTTAAAATTGCCTGCTGGACATTCCCAACCAGGCACTTGAAACTCAAAGAAGCTAAAAACAAACTCATTATCTTCTCTCAAGAATGTGCTGTTCTTAACTCTAAACCAACTTGGGGAGTAGCACTGTTCTCAAACCATTACTCAAAACCAATTTGTGTCAATATTCTTTTTTTCTCATGCTCTTCAATCATCTACCCATGATCTGATCATCAAACTTGGGCAAAGGTATTCTATCTTTCCACTCAGTTTCCTCTACTTCGGTTCCATATCAACTCCTTCCTATATTGCCACAGCCACTCTGTATCCAATCTTTGAAGTGCAGTGAGGGTTCCAACTGTACTATATCATTTTAATCTCTTGAGAGCCCCCCGAACATTCCCATTTTTATTTGCAGCATGGTATACTGGGAAGAACAGAGGCTTGAGACTAATGTTTGGCTTGAACTCTTGCTTCAAAACTTGCTATCTAAATTTCTTGAAAAAAATTACCTATATCATTTGAATTTTCAATTTCATCCACTATGTAATGTCAGCAGTTACCTCTCAAAGTTGTTGAGACAATGCATAAAAACAACTAGCACAGGACCTGGCCCATAGCAGGCACTCCAAAATTTTAGCAATCTGACCTTAATTAACATTTTCCTCATCTTCTACTACTTTTTACCTACCCTATAACCTAACCATGTATCATAACTTCCTCTTTTTCAAAGTTACCATGAAATTTATGTTAATATCTCTGAGTCCTGGGATATTCTTTCCTGATCCAATGATAAAATCCTGCCTGACATTGAAGATGCAGCTCAAAATAACATTTAAGTAAAGACGCTTATGTCTGCCACTCTTTCATTTTCCCTTACAAATTATACATCTGGTGAGCTCCTATAACACTTTATAAATATGACTATATAACTCTTTATGTCCCTCTGGATTGTTGGCTCATTGAGGACTAAGGGTATCTTTCCCCATTGCCTTGCACATGGAAGGTATTCAGTCAACACTTGCTGAAAATAATGGACAAGTCTAAGTTCTAAGAGACATCTGTGAAGAGCATGTCAAAGTGAACAAAGCCAGGAGCTGGGAAGTTTGACTTTGGGAACTGCTAACACCTTCTTGCCTCATGAAAATGTTAAGTGTAGCAGGGTAAACTATATATATATGACAAAACTGTAATAGTATTTTCTTTATCCTCTGCAATTCCAGCAAAAGTGGCCAGCCTTGTGTTTCCAAATGCTCAATAGAGAGTAACAATGCTATATGATGCCAGTTGGTTACAGACAAAAGGGCTTTGAGTAAGAGAGATATAAGCATCTGGACCAGGAAAGAGATGAAAGGGGGCTGTATTACTTTCCTAGGGTTGCCTTAACAAACTGAGTGGCTTAAAGCAGTGGAAATTTATTTTTCTACCATTCTGGAGACAGAATCCTGAAATCAAGGCATCAACAAGGCCATGCTCTCTCAGAGAGCTCCAGGTTAGAATATTTCTCATGCCTCTCTCTTACCTCTGGAGTTGCAGGTCATCCCTGGCATATGTTGAGTCAGACATACACCACTCCAATCTCTGCCTCACTCATCACATGCCATTTCCCCTGTGTGTGTCTGTATCTTCTCATGGCATTCTCTTCTCTGTGCATATTTGTCTCTGTGTCTCTTCTTATAAGGTCACCATTTACTATTAGTTAGGAGCCTTTGATACTTCCAAATTGTATATATGCTCCCATCTTAACTTACACATTAATCACATCTGCAAAATCCCTATTTCCAAATAAGGACATACTTGTAGATGCTAGGGGTTAGAATTTCAATATATCCCTTGGGTGACTCATTTCAACTCATAATAGGGGTCAAGGTGGGAGAGACCAGGGTACTCTTCTATGCAGCATTTCAGGAAATGTTTGTGGAAGCTGGCTGGTGTCAGTGGGAATGTTACTGACCACACATCATGGAACTCACCTCCAGCAACAATGCTTGAGACCAAGGACACAGCCCAAAGTACCAGAGACAACAGAGTCACAGTAAAGATGAGCCCACCGTGAAAGAAGAACGATTCTCTTCCCCAAATGTTTCTGTCCTCACTAGCTAAGAACTCATGTATGACCTCATAATAAGAAAACTTCTTGGGAGATTAGAAGATAAGGAAATCCGAGATAATTTAAGGTGAATATAAAAAATAAAGCGAAGTAGCAATTCCTACACATAATTGGTGTGAGAACTTCAGACTCAGTCCACAAATACCATAGAGGAGAACTTACTATAAGGAATAAAGCCATCCATACCCACTACCCTTGAATACCTCCCTTCCTTTGTTATAAGTCTACTGCTGGGCTGTCAGAGGTATATCAAGAGCAAGGAATGGGAAATAGCCAGTTTTTCTAGTATATGGATTTTAGCAAGCTAGATCTGTTATATTCTACCTCGGTATTAAGTTTGCTCAGTACCCATTTTATTACTTGCCCCCTAGGCAACAAATGTAAAAATCAGGGAATAATTCATTATGGGCTGCTGAAGAGGTTTCAGCGGTAGACTTTCTGTTTCAACACTCACATGAATCCATCTATTTCTCTGCAGTTCTGGATCAAACAGAAGTTCCTTGGTAGCAACAAAAACCTGTAGGTCATGAGCCCAGAAATGACAGAAACATGACATGATTTACACAGCAACCTCTGACTATGCCCAAAGGTGAGGAGTTTCATGTCCCCATTTTGGGGTGTTGAGCTCTGTGACAGGGTATTTCATGCCTTGTTTGCCATCTAAATGACAATGGTGTCATCGAGTCCAACTGGGTAACCTAATCTTTCTGGTAGCCTATGCTGAATGTAACCCATGGATCAGCAGCTCTGCAGACCAAGAAATAGCCCCTTTACAAGGCAGCGGAATGATGCACAGAAATTTGAGGTTTCTCTTACACTTTCCATAGAAAGCTGATCTCCATTAACAAATGAGAACATTGTGTTAAGTGAAATAAACTGGACACAGAAAAAAAAATGCCACCTATTCTCACTCAGATATAGAAACTAAAAAAGTTCATGTTAAAGAAGACAGTAGAATAGTGATTACTAGAGGCTGAGAAGGGGAAGGGGAAGGAGGGATTGAGGGAGAATGGATAATAGGTACTAAAATACTGTTAGGTAGAAGGAATAAATTCTAGTGTTCTGAAACACTGTAGAATGACTAGAGTTTACTGTAACCTATTATATATATTATTAAGAACTAGAGATGGGAGCTTGAAGGCTCTAAAGACTAAGAAATGATCAATGTATAAGGAGATAAAATGCTAATCACCCTGATTTGACCACTATACATTGCATACATGCATTGAATTATCACGCGGCGCTCCACAAAAATGCACAAAGATACTGTCAATTAACAAAATCTCATTTCTAAGATCCAAGATCTAGACACATAAACTAGAAATCAAAGCAATATTTTACTATCAATCACAGTATTTCATAAAGGGCACACCAGAACAATAAGCAAACAGAAGAAACTGGATACTTTATTTTTTAAGTATCCTGAAAAAGAGACTAAAGATTACAAAGTTAGGGATGTACACATGCCTTTACTATTCATTAAAGTTTAGCATTAGCATTTACTTAAAATTGAGTGGAAGGAAAAAGATGACCTGGGGCTTCCAAAGTAACTCCTCTTACTTTCTCAATGTCAACATTCAATTTTGAAAATACTTACCCTAGATATAATTGTGTTCAGGTTTCTTCTTACGCCTTTCATTCTTTCAGACACATACAGAATATTGGCTATAGTCACTAAAACAGATTCAGTGGTCTGTTTCAATGAAAAGCCTCTCTTTTATTGTGATTGACACATAGAGAACATTCTGTGAGCACCGGAGTGAAATACAAATTTAAACCACATATAGGAAAGAAAACACCCTGGAATGTTCTTTTTGAGAGGGAAAAAAACCAGACTTTCCTATTCCCCAAGAATGACCATTCACATGTATTGTTCATGAACCTGAGCACATTTTGTCTATGGAAATTATATTTGTTTTAGTTATTTCCTTGTAAAAAGCTGTGTTTTAGACTTTCACAGCCAAGACCCAAAAGATCCTTACTACAAAAATAATCACTAAAAGCTAAGCATTGGCAAGTTAGAAAAAATTAGAGGAAGACTTGGCAGAAGCCCTGGATTTAAAAAACAGATAAACATTTATGGTTTCCCAGTGAATAGAATACATGCAGTATTATGATTTTATATGTGCTATTTTTTTCAAAATTCATCTTCATTCTAGAAGATCTACAGAATCTGAGGGGTTAAAAAGTTATTGTAATTTTCAAAATTTTACTTTCTCATGTCTCATAAGAGGATTTAAATAGAACTAAAAATAAAAAAATGTTCAATGATCCTAAATAAATGTGGCAGTTTGTCTAAGAAAACTTAAAAAAATCAAATTTAGCTCTACCATAATGCACTAAGAATAGATTCTCTTGTATAAACCTGATTTTACCATACATTTTAGTTTCCCTCAAACAATTTATACTTGTGGACTTGGTAGAATTAACTCATATCCCCTCCTTTGACTCCCAGAAGTGATGTAATTTCAATGACTAATTATATGGTCACCTTACTTATAGCGTACTCTTTTTTAGACACTCCTCTGCCTAAATTTCCCCCCAGCACTCCCTTTTATTTCCTCAAGTCTCACCAGGGTACAGGATGGAATCCAACAAAGAAATAACAGTTAATAGAAGAATTATCTCAAACAGAGTAGTGAAATCTCTTTAGACATTTGCAAATGAGACTCAAAGTCCCTAGAAACCCATGTATGAGTCTTCCCATTCCAACAGTATTTATTTTGTGGTTGTCTACTCCACATCTATTCTACTGAACCTGTTAACTAATCTAATTTTTATTTTGCTCAGGAACTGGGTACATGGGACAAATTCTGTGCTTGAAAGATAGGCCAGCCCCAGAAGACCCATCATCACTGAGCCATGCTAATCATGGAAAATTCATTTGCTTCTGCAGTTGATTAATTTAGTGGGAACCATGAACCCAATTTTGATTCATGAGACATATGAGGAACACTACTGGGGGTTAGGATGGGGTGAGTTGGGGGCTTCAAGAATGTTTTCACCCCTGATAAAAAGAGAGACACATGAGGAAAAAAAAAACTATTTTTCTGGCCTTTGAACAAAAAAAAAATGGTGAATATATCTTGAGCAGCAATAATCCCCTTGCCTTACAAGTGGTCAGGGATCCCAGTAACTCACTGCTGAAAGCTCTAAGTGCTCCCTATCCCAGTATCCTGGTATCAGAAATCTCAATGGAGAACAACACTCTGAGCTCCAAAACTCAACAGCTCTGTGAGCATATTAAACATTCTCAACCCAAGTTAAATGAAAGCAACTTCAGTTAGAGGAAGGATTTAACTTGGCCAGACTCAGCAACATTGCATGAAAAGGGTGATGGGGTGAAAATGCATGGGGAGAAGGCACGCAACACACCCAGGGCCAGAGTGGCACCATGAGCTCCTTCCCTAAAAAAAAACACCCAATGAGGAAAAAAATAAGATTCCCCTTATCACCAAGTGATGATGTCTGCTAATTAGAGAAGAAAATGTGATTTGGCTGCAAGCAAAATGAAACTGCTAAGGAAACAGTTCGAAAAAACATATGTAAGCCGGGCGTGGTGGTGCACGCTTGTAATCCCAGTACTTTGGGAGGCGGAGACCGGAAGATCCAGGTTCGCGGCCAGCCTCAGAGCTCACTCTCTCTCTCTCTCTCTCTTTCTCTCTCTCTCTCTCTCTCTCTCTCTCTATCTCTCCCTCCCTCCCTCCCTGTCTCTCTCTCTCTCTCTCTCTCCTTAATGAGGCCCTCCACAACTTCATGAGACCCGGTGTCAAAGTAAAGTATAAAAAATAGGGCCGGGGGTGTAGCGCAGAGGCAGAATGCCCCTGCGTTCAATCCCTGGTACCGCAAAAAAAAAAAAAAAGAAAAAACATATGTAGTAAAGCATGTATTTTTTAGGGGTTGGGGTATAAGTTTAAACTAGGGGCATATATTTTCATTTAAAAATCAGATTCAGATTGTTCTCATATTCTAAACCTGGGATCCGCTAAGACACACAGGATATACCCAGAGCAGGATGGCTAGGGGATGGTTTAATTCAGCAATAATAAAAGTCACTTTAAATCCTAGAGAAGGTGAACATTATGGACTGTCCTCTGGCCAGGTAATTTTGCCAAGGGCTCATTATTCTAGTTTGTGCTACAATGTGGAATTAGAGAGTGGCTCAGGAGAGGACTCCAGAGGTGGGAAGCATTAACAAACTCCTTGTAGAGCTCTCCCTTCCTGAGAGGGAGCTGCAGGACAGTAATATAAACCCCAAAACTTGCTGCGCACTTATAACGAACTTGTATGTGTCCCCTTTATTTGATCTTCAGGGAAGGCTTTGTAGCTAACTATTGGGATGTTGTATAGCATTTCAGTCGTGGACACAAACTGTGAGAATCCTATATATTAGCACCATGGGTTCCTATTGCCTCGAGTAGCAGGGGAACATCAGATTCACACAAAGCATATACATGAGCTTCACCTTCTAAAATGAAAAGAGATGCATTGAAATAACTAGGTTTAGAGTATTACTCATTCCTGGCACATCCATTGAGTGCAATTTAGAAAATAAGAGAAAAGATGTGCCCGAGTCACAAATTCTTGTCAGGGAGTGCTATTAGTTCATGCAGTTGATCCACAAATTATTCATTCAGTGATGGTTTGGCCTCTTCCTGCTGGACTCTGTACTCATCAACCCAGTCTATGTAGTCAGAAATTTATTCTTAGTCAGGTGTGGTGGTGCACACTTGTATTCCCAGTACTTGGGAGGCTGAGACCAGAGGATCCTGGCTCATGGCCAGCCTCAGCTACTTAGTGAGACCCTCCACCACTTAGTGAGACCCTGTTTCAAAATAAAGAATCAAAAATAGAGCCGGGGGTGTAGCTCAGAGGTAGAATGCCTCTGGGTTCAATCCCTAGTATCGCAAAAAAAAAAAAAGAAGTTTATTCTTGAAGCTCACTGTGAATTCATTCACTAATTTTCACCATGATGCTTCGTGATGCAACGGAGCACTAGATTGGCCATGTTCATCCTTGAAAAGAAGGTAAAAAACAACTCTTCCTCCTCCTCCTACCAAGCTATACAGAGTCAGGGACTTTTTAGATACTAGCAACAGCCATATTCCTCAGGTTCCAGTATGCTAACTCTTGGCAAGGCTGGGAGGCAAGATAAACTGTTTCTGGTGTTTCTTCTCTTGTTTCCACTATTCTCCAACTTCAGACTGTGTTCCATATTTGCAAGAGCTTGATCTCAGTTTACCATATCTGTTGACCATTTAAGGTGCTCATCAAGAGGATTTGAGGTTTAAAGGAACCTTTAAAAGAGCCAAGGGATGAGTCTAGACTGGGGAAATGGCAGGCACTGTGGCAGAAGGTGACAAAGAATATTTTGGCCAGGGATCCAGCTTGATTGAACATCAAAAATCTCCATAAGGTGAGTTTCTCATCACCCTATGTCAAAATTATCTTGCAGTCTCAATTTCTCAGGATCATGCTGACATCATCAGAACTGGAATTGTCAGGGACATAGCAAGGTCAAGGGGAAATGTCAAGAATGCCTAGAAAGAGTTTAGACACATCAGGTATAAAAAGTCAAATACATAGCTGGAACAATAGGCTTAAGTAAGAAAGAAGATCAAGATCTATTGGAGGGGAGAATGTGGGCCACAGCAATGGAAGCATGGCGCCAGGTGTCTGGAGCAGGCAGCAAGGGTACGATACACACACTGATTCACAAAGAAGACTGATGGGACCCAGCAGGACAAGGAGGACAATATGATGCTACTATTTTTTTCCACACATTTTACCAATCTTTATAGGAAGTATTGCACAATTCTAGAGGTAAAAAGTTAAGAAGTGCCTGCAGTTGCATAGTTATCCCTGGTAGAACACGAGTAAGAGGAAAATCACTACTTGCATGCTAGTTGAAACGAGAGAGAGAGAGAGAGAGAGAGAGAGAGAGAGAGAGAACAGGACGTACTCATTTGCTTGTCCAGATGTACATAAAATTTTTACAACAAAATATTTACATAAAGGTATCCACTGATTATTTTCACATTCCAAAAACAATTAGTAGGAAGTACTAAAACAGTTTTCCTCAGATATTAGGGAGAAAGTACTAAAAGCAAAGACAAGTTCTTGAAATCCAGAAGGCAGACTTAAAAAATAATAAAAATAAAACTGCAAAGGTTCCCATGGAGATGAGTAGACAATTTGGGAGAAAAACTATATTGAGACTATCAATATGGAGAGGCATTTTTTCCTCAGCTCTGATTAGTATTTTCTAGATATGCTAGGTCATTTCTTTCCCCGCTTATCCATATTGTTCATTTTTATTTTCGATACCCAAATATTACCTTGTATAAAGTAGATGCTCAGTAAATGTTTATTGCACACACGAATGAATGAATGAATGCATACATAAGTGAATGAATGAAGCTCCTTGATAACTTAGCAGTCTGTCTTGCAGGGGTTACAAATGCTAAGCACCAAAAAAAAATTAGCTTATTGCAGATGACAGATTAGATTTATAAGAAGGAAGAAGCATAACTAACTTAGACCTAAGCCTGTAACTCTATTTTACAAAACATGAGGGAAAGAAATAAATTGTAGATTCAAATGCTAAATAAGAATAATAATTCATAATGGCCTGTGGTGGCAGCCAGTTAAATTGGTAAAAGCCGACTATAGCTAGCCGAGCCCCTACCACTACCATTAGGGAGAAAATGAACGAAGAGTAAAGTAGCTGTGTTAGCAGAAGCATACAACAGAGGACGGTCACATTAGCATAGAGCATGGCAGCCAGAAATTACGACAGCTTCTAATCTCAGGAGTTCAGTTACAGTCAACAAAATGACCTGTCCATTTTGATGCATTGGCATTTTCTCCCATTTCACATACATTCTCACACACACACACACACACACACACACACACACACACGTATGCACATACACCTCACCACCATCTTTTCAAAGCCAAATGTATGAGTTGGAAATTTTTTGAATGTCTTGTTTTTTAACATCTCTCTATCTATAGTCTACTGTATTGCTTTTAACTCTACCTTAGTACTTTCCCCTTCAATAATTGATCTCCAGAGAGAATTCAGTGAGGTCTGTGATGGTCAAAGAGAGAGCTAACCATCAAAGTGTGCATATCTACAGTTTTCTAATGGGTATTAACCATCTGTCTAAAAAAATAAGAAATCTTAGACTTCTCTTAAAACCTTAATAGGCACATGCTGCTTTGAGGATGAAGAATACACCTATGTTGGAAGAATTATTTGGTCTGTAGGTCCTAATCCCTTAGAACTGTATCAAT
The DNA here is from genome assembly GCA_004027185.1 of Glis glis. Lineage (NCBI taxonomy): Eukaryota > Metazoa > Chordata > Mammalia > Rodentia > Gliridae > Glis > Glis glis. The sequence continues at coordinate 51,555 of PVJS01003898.1, read as the reverse complement.
GAATTAGATAATGTCAGAATTTCATAAGGCTTAAAAGGAGATTAAGAAGTTTTTCAGAATAGGGGGACTGTAGGCTGAAAAAGTGGCATGCATTTCATTGTGTTACAATCTCATCTACTGTGCTAAATCCACTTATTCTTACAAAGAATTCTTTCACAAAGGTGTGCCCACACACACATCTTCAGTCTGCATATGTCTGCTTTAATAAAAATGGATGTTTATACTTTGGGATCTCTGCCTTTGGAGTGGTATTAAAAAGAAAGGATGCTAAAACAGAAGATAGAGCTGGAAGCAAATCCAAGAATCAGAAGCAATCAAAGCTTTGGTGAGAAATTAAGGGCTTAGCTCTATCTCATGGCTCAGGAATGATGGTTGGTCATTCCAGAGCTCTGTTGTGTCTGTTTCTTACTATTCTCTTATAGCAGTGATCAGAACACCCCAAGCCTTGGCTGCTAATCTATTTTCTCTGTCCTTTACCCATTGACTAACCTCATTCAAACCTTTAGTTCTTTATCTCAGCTCTGAGAGACAAAATAAGAGGAGGACAGGAACACTGGATTCAGGAGTCTCCTGATAATTACAAATCTGGGTTGAGCTGCCCTGTTGTTTCAGAGCAATCTCTATTTCACCCCCCCCTCCTTTATTTGAGAAGGAAAAGAAAAACAGAAGAAAAAAATCAATCTGAATGATATATGACTCGTCAGTTCTGAAGTAAAGCCCAGTCATGTAGAAAATAGACCAGGCACCGTACTCTGAGTCCAAAAGATAGGGTGAGCAAGCTCCAGCCTTGGGTGCAATTATCTCTCAAAAACAAAACAAAATAAAAAATGCACACGTGTATCCCCCTAGACACAGATATTTATCTAACCTCTGCAACCGTGCATATTCAGCTTCGCAATGCCTGAGTTAACTGCTTCACCCATGGTTTATGCAGCTTCTCAAAGTTGCCAAACTTTGGTGCATAAGCAATTACACAACTTGCTCACAGAATGCAAAAGAAGTGTCATGAAAATGTGCACACTTCTCCAGGCTCACAGCCACTTCCCATCTCTCTCACCCTGGCATCCTCAACAGCAGTGTGCCTCTCTCTCTCTCCATCTACTCTCCACCTTACAAACTTTTTTTTGTAAGGTGGTTTGTTAGGGTCCAAGAGAGAACTAACCATCAAACTGTGCATTTCTACAGTTTTCTAACAGGTTATTAACTGTCCTTTAAAAGAAAAAAGAAAGAAATCTCAGACTTCCCTTTTTTATTTTTTTGCAGTACTGGGAATTGAACCCAGGGGCATTCTACCTCCAAGCTACACCCCCAGCCCTATTTTTTATTCTTTATTTTGAAACAGGATCTCACTAAGTTGCAGAGGGCCTCACTAAGTAGCTGAGGCTGGCCATGAACCTGAGATCCTCTGGTCTCAGCCTCCCAAGTACTGGGATTACAAGCGTGCGCCAACACGCCCGGCTGAGACTTTTCTTAAAACCGCTATAGGCACATGTTCCTTTGAGGATCAAGAACACTTCTATGTTGGAAGGATTGTTTGGGCTGGAGATTCTAATCAAAATTTCTCCGTTGTTTCCCCTTGACCCTCAGAATAAGGCTCAAAACCCTTTATGAGGCCTTTTTGCCAAAGACACCTGCCCTGTTTACCTCTTCCAGGGTTCACTCGCTCCCTGCTGCCAGCACCTGACAGGCTCTCTTGAACCTTTAGCATGGCCTCCTCTTTTTTAATATCTTTTCTCCATGCCTCCATTCACAAGCTCATTTCTAAGCATCCTTCAGCATTTAGACGAGATGTCTTCTTGTCCAAGAAGCTTCTCCTTGCCCCTCAAGTCCACCTCGGGCGTTTCTACGCTCAGCTGGTAAGTGTACCACCCACACCTTCTTGTAATTGCCTGTTTCCCTGTTTGTATCCCTCACTGATTTGTAAAGTCCTTTGGCAAAGAGTGGACCATGTCTATTTGTTTCTATGCTCAGTGCCTGCCATATGGTTAATGGTAAATAAATACTTGTTTAGTATGAATAAATGCATGTGCGAGTGAGTCAGTGAACCCAGACAGCACTGCCTGGACACACCATTATCTTCACCTCCAGACTCTGTAAGGTGAAGCAGAGGTAGGCACCCCAGAAGTTAATAGGGTAGGGACCCAGCCAGGCAGGGCCTTTGGGGAAAGTCTTTACCTCTTCAAATCACCAAAGGAGACCCTAAGTATCTGAGACCATCAAATCTTTAAGTATGACAGAGTCATGTGGGAGTTTGCTATACTCCTTCACAGTCATTTAACTGCGCTGTGGTTAGACCATGCTGTGGCAGAACCTGGCTGGCAAATTTCAGTCACTTCTCATGCACCTCAATCTGGAAGCTTGTTTTGAAGAAGCAGCTTCAGCAAAACTTCAAATATGATCTCACTTTTACTTTAAATGGAACCTACATATTTCTACACATACTGACTGGGAGACATGTCCAGGACATATATTGCTCCTATACTCCATTTATGAAAACACTTTTGGGAAGGGGAGTATGTATGCATGTGTGTGTGTATGTTCCTGCTTGAGAAAGGCAAAAGGTCTGGACCTCTGCATGTTGAAATATTAGCGATGGTGACAACTTGAGAGTAGAGATGTTCAGAGAGGACTTCTATTTTATCTTGATATTTTTTTTTTCAGTACTGGGGATTGAACCCAGGGGCATTCTACCTCCAAGCTACACCCCCAGACCTATTTTGGGAGTGGGATCAGATAAAAGTCATGTTGATAGCAGAGGGTGGCTTCACTAAGTAGCTGAGACTGGCCGTGAACCTGCAATCCTTCTGTCTCAGCCTCCCAAGTACTGGAATTACAAGCATGTGCTACCACACCCGGCCTTTTTAAATTTTTTATCTTTTTTGGGGGGCCGTACTGGGGATTGAACCCAGGGGCATTCTACCTCTGAGCTACACCCCCAGGCCTATTTTTCATTCTTTATTATTGTAACAGGGTCTCACTAAGTTGCAGAGGGCCTCACTAAGTAGCTGAGGCTAGCTGCGAACCTGGATCCTCCTGTCTCAGCCTCCCAAGTACTGGGATTACAAGTGTGTGCTACCATGCCTGGCTTGTCTTGATATTTTTAAGTATATTTTTAAACCTTTTTCAATAGTATGCATTAATCATGTGATTAAAAGACAAAAGAGAAAGAAAAAATATAGGGTCTCTGATCATCTCTTTATTCCCACAGAGAAGCATAGTCCTCTGTCTGGATATTCAGCAGAGGGACAGTTTCAAATGGATTCCATATATATTAGGATGGGTGGCCACAATTGGGGCACAAACCATAAATATTTTACAACTTTAATTTCATATCAAGTTTAATAATGGAATTATCTTTTATCAAAGATAAAATAGAGAAGATATCTTAAAAGTAGGAAAACAGAAAAAGACAGCTAATTTATTTTCCTTATTTTGCGGTACTGGGGATGGAACCCAGGGGCATTCTACCTCCAAGCAACACCCCTAGCCCTACTTTTTATTCTTTATTTTGAAACAGGGTCTCACACTAAGTTGCAGAGGGCCTCACTAAGTAGCTGAGGCTGGCCATGAACCCAGATCCTCCAGTCTCAGCCTCTCATGTACTGGGATTACAAGCATGTACCACCATCCCCGGCTTATATTTCCTTTTTTAAAGTGATTTTAATAATTACTTTTTCTTTAAGATCATCAGGGGAGGCCACATTCATTTCTAATAGTTTGGATTAGTTTCATTTTGAGTGAACAAAGAACCCCACCAAAAATATAAATGGAACAAAAAAGACACATTAGAAAAGATTAACTTGGATGTCCCTCCCAAAAGCATGAGAACACACAGTCCCCCTTAATCATTCACTTTTGTTCCTCCTTGGTAAGTTGAGCTACCTTCCTTTAGAATGTGTGCAAAGGTATAGGAAGAAGCCCTGACTGGGCCTCCTGGGGCACTAACTAGGTCCTTAAGATCACACATCACCTGGCTATAATTACCCCGACACCATCACCCACTGACTCCAACAATCACCTTTAGAGTAATACCCTCAGCGGCAGAATGCGCTGATTACATAAGCTACGAGCAGGAACACCTGAGACAGAGTGCCCCGTGGGGAACCTCTCAGATAAGCTAGTTGATTTCTTAATCCTTCTGTCCTTCTGTCAAATCAGCTGGAAAGCAGGAATAGAAGAACTGGGTGTGAAAACCTCCTGAGGAACCAGAAGTTGAATCTGAGCCAGATGCAACTTATATTTCAGTTATAAAATGTTACTGTTGTTAATTCTTCTTGAGTTTTACATACGGGTAAAAAAGAATATGGTAGGTTAAGGAATATTGTGTGGAACAGCTCACTACCTATTATATGAATGCAAACGTCTCTTCCTGACATTCAAGGCCATATGCAATATGCCCTTAGCTTTCTTCAACTTTTTTCATGGTCAATATTTTTCAAATGACAACTAACAATGTAATGGGAAATGAGCAATGGGCTTTTATAATACATAGCACCTCAAGACACAAAAATGATGCTGATCAAGATAGAATTTTGTTAGGCGTAAAGGAGGGAGGATGATAAGCTCATTCCTTCTGTTTTGGGTTTCTTCCTTTCCTGAGATGAGATGATGAGATGCTACTGTTTTCCCACTGAAAAGGATTTGGGGCATACAACTCCATAATATGGGTACTTCCTTTTGTGTTCCCTGTTCTTCTTAGCAACATGGTTTGCTTATTCTGGTACTTTAGCTTTTGTGTCCAGGTTCTTTATCTTTCAATCTTGGGCTTTATGTCCCTGCTAAAAATCTCAGGCTTTGTGTGTTGGGAAACTATCAATCAGTGCCCACAATGGGCTTTGTTTCTGTCAGATACCATGAATGCCTGGGATGTATCCATGACCCGCATGCTCTGTGTTATTGAACACCTACTACGTGTTCTGCAGGGTCAGAACAGGGTCTCACTAAGTTGCGGAGGGCCTCACTAAGTAGCTGAGGCTGGCCAAGAACCCCAATCCTCTGGTCTCAGCCTCCCAAGTACTGGGATTACAAGCGTGCGCCACCACGCCTGGCTAACTTTCCTCTTTTGACAATTGATAAAGGCCTGGGAATTTTTGAAGAAAAGGCAAAGGATAAAAAGGAGAGAAAGGGAGACCAAGGGTGGGAGTGGGACCAGATACAAGGTCATGTTGATAGCAGAGGGTGGCTGGGAGAAGAGAGCAACTGAGAGAGGCACATGGCGCAAGGAGAGAAAAGATGCAAGAAGCTCTGGTGACTTGATGGATGGAAAGGGAGTGAAAAGCAAAGAAAAAAGATGAGAGAAAAGACAAAGATAAAACCCAAAACTTAAATGTAACTGGAAGACTGTGGTTTCATAGGGGAAAGGAATACAGCTTATATGGAAATTGCTATGTATGGTAGCCAGGGTAATATCCTCTTATCCAAAAAGGAAGGCAAAAATTCCCAAATGCCTAATGCTATATGTGGGATGGGTGTCCCCTGAAGGCCAGGGTATCAAAGGGTTGGTCCCCAGCCCATGACACTGTTGAGAGGTGGGACCTAGTGGAAGGAAGTTAGGTCATTGGAGGAGTGCCCTTGAAGAGAATATTTGGACCCCAATCTTTCTCTCTCTCTCTCTCCTTCTCTCTCTCTCTCTCTCTCTCTCTCTGGATTGAATCCAGGGGCATTCTACCTATGAGATACACCTTCAGCCCCTTCTTCATTTTTTAATTATTATTTCCAAACAGGGACTCACTAAGATGCTAAGGATCTCACTATATTGCTGAGGCGCTTCTCAAACCTGGGATCATCCTGTCTCAGCCTCCCAATTGCAGGGATTACAGGCGTGTGCCTCCATGCCCAGCTCCCCTCTCTTTGCTTTCTGGCTTTCTCCTCTGTGCTCTCCTGTCATGGTGTGCCACCTTGCCACAGGTTCAAAAGCAACAGGACCAACTGACCACAAACTGAAACTGCCAAAGCTGGGAGCCAAAATCAGCCTTTCTTGTTTTTAAGTTCAGTATTTTGTCACAGTAATGGACAGCTGAGTAACACACATGGAAACCCTTATCTCATGATATACACATCCAGAAATGCATATTCAGGAACCTTAATAATCACCATATTAACTTTGGGAAGTGAATAGAAGTCCAAAGCTAGCTTTTCTGAATAAAGGATGAGTATTGCTATATCCAACAAAGAGCCAGGGGGACATTTAAGCCCTTAGCCAAAATTTCTTGATATTAAAAAGATAAAGTGTTTCTAAAATTATAGTCTAGCCAATCATCCATACAAGTGCTAACCTGGATAAATATTCTTTGATATATGGCAGGGAAGGTGATTTCACCATTAAAGATATCCAAGATGTGTTAGTCCAGAGACTGTCTCAAGGAAGTACTCGAATATGATTTTATGATTATCTCAAAAACACAAGCATAATGCAAAATTCCCACTTGATTTCTGCTTCACAATGAGAAATAAAAAGTCATTATCTTAATTCAGGTCAAATAAATGGTCTTGAAACAGGACAAGAAGTGTGATGAGGTTAAGTGATTCCCTCCGGGGCATTTTGTGTGTCCTTCTCAAGTCTATTGAATGGTGCAGAAAATGCACAGAAGAAGGAAAGATCTTGCTGCTCTCTGTGTGAGTTTGAGGGTGTGAATGAAACATTCTCCAGTCATCATCTCCATGGGGAAAAGATCTGATTTTAGTAACGTCTTGCCACGCACAAGAGTTATTTTTTTGAAAAAGTTTCTAAGCCTGTCAAAATATTCCTAGGTGTGAGTTTAGTGTTTCTCAAAAAAATTGAAGAGGCAGAAAGCTAAAAGCAAACATTCAGTTGGGCGTGGTGGTGCACGCTTGTAATCCCAGTACTTGGGAGGCTGACACAGGAGGTTCCAGGTTCGCAGCCAGCCCCAGCCACTTGTGAGGCCCTCTGCAACTTAGTGAGACCCTGTTTCAAAATAAAGAATAAAATAGGGCTGGGGGTGTAGCTCAGAGGCAGAATGCCCTGGGTTCAATCCCCAGTACCACACACACACACAAAAGCAAACACTCATGACTACATTTGGCCTTTTCCTTTCATGTAGGAAATAACTGCAGAATAAAAAAGAGACATGAAATTCATAGCTGTAGAGATAATGCTCTCCCTCTTTTGTTTACGATGCTATTCTCATCTACAGCATTTTTTATCCTTCATCTGATTTTTTGGTTTCTTCTCATCCATGGATGAGCAAAGCAAACAACCATCTTAGCAAGGCTTCCTGTCAATAAAGTTTCTTGGAAACGCAAAGCAGTTATTTTTTAAATTATTTTATTCATGTGGCATTTAAATTGTCAATATACTGTGGGACAATAAAATCTCATTTTTCCTTTAATGTTATTAATGCTTTTAAACATGTGATACCTATATCTTTTTGCCCCTCACAGGGCTTTGCACATGGCTGCAGCTTACTAAGCTAACACTGACTGATCTCCTCCAAGACAGAACAGGTGGAAAATAAGGAGGATTGTAAAACATAAGAATTTTAAGAAGCGGAATTCCTCTGTCCCTTCCTGAAACCATAGCCATGTCCCAAAAAAAGCCTGGTAGTGATCCTTGAACCACAAAGCCATGTTTTCTCTGGCTGCTGTCACAGAATCATCAATAAAAAGATCAATTGTGCAGAATGTCCTTACTTTGGAAATTTCACTGAAATGGCCTGCATGTCTAAAAGCATTAAGAATTATAGAGTTCAGAAGAGACATCTTTTAAAACTGAAACTGCTCCACCATGATTCAAGCTGCCTTGTTTCTAAACATCCAGGTATTTACTAGGAAGGCACATTTTCAACATGATGTTCAAAGTAGGATTGAAATGGGAGAGAAAAATCAAGAAAGATGAAAATCAACACAGTAAAAAATGTGTTTCATTTAGATGACTAGCTTACCATCCTTCTTTTATAAACCTTGAGTCGATTGTAACTTAATCTTTCTCTTCCACAGGTGCTACATCTGAGAAACTATTTAAGATACTTCTTGACTTAAGCCCAAGCTATGGAGCAAATCCAACAAATTTGTTTTCCTGGAAGAGTATTAGTATTTACATTATGCAAATATGCAAGAATATGCACATCTAAATGGCTATATGAGAACTTTAGGGAAAGGGGGAGGCTCTATACAGTCGTCTAACCTTTACTAACTTCCTTCTTCATCTTGGCTGCATTCCGAGGGATGCTGCTAACTGGAGGAGGCTGAAGTGGGTCACTGTCTTTACTGCCTTTAGCAGGAGCTGGTAACAGGCTCTCATTCCACTAGGGGCTTCAGATCATCTTACTTTATGCTAATAATTAGGGAGACGTGTAATATGGTGAGCAACGAGAGAAGCTCAGCAATTTTTTTTATCACATGGAAGCTGAGGCACTTCAGAGTTCAAATGACTAAAGTGACTTATCTGAAATATTGCAGCAGACTTGGCGGAGGAGGGCACAGGATGTGGCAACCCTCTTCTGACCTATCAGGAGCTTTTTCCCACTTGGCCTATCAGGTGGGAAAACTCTGTCTTGTTCCTAGGAGATTTGCATCTCGTTTCAAGAGAAGTCAGCCTTGGGAAATTTCCAGTTATTGTGCCTTTGCTGACTCACTTGAGTTCTAGTGCTGTTTTAAACAGAGAATGGTCAATTGTTACTTCTAAAATACACAAGTGTCCTAGCAGCTCATAATCTTCTCAAGGGCAGCTGAAAGCATCTTCTAATCTTCTCTCTAAAGGAATCTTCCAGAAAATGTCTCAAAAATAGGTTTCCTAGTTGAGTTGGCAGCGGTTACCTGATATTTCTTATTCAAGGAGTTGCCTATATGCTTCTTCAAAAGGATATGATAAAGATGTGAAGGAAAAGGAGTATTGGTTTGCATTGGGTTAAATGAGACTTACAGGATGAGGCTGCCTGTGAAGACGTTGTGATTTATGTTTCCCTATAACTCTTTGACTTGAATGCTCTTCTCCTCTTTCACTATCAGAAAGTATATGTTCTTCAAAACTCTGCTTAAATGTCACCACCAACGTGAAATCTTCACTACATTGCATTTGGTGCAGTTGGTTCTGTGTTCTTGCAGAGCTTTATTCATCCAAAATCTTTCCCCAATTCCCATTCAAATACTCAAGAAGCTTTTTACATTCATAGATCTATATCAGGAAGACCTTTGCTTATGGCTCATTAAATACCTATTCTTCTCCATGGAGAACATCTAATATTTTGTAGTTATAGATGAACTATTAGAATTTTCAAAACATGTAAACTTGTTTCAATATTTTCATGTTACAGTGAAAACTTTAATTATGTTTACACTTATTAGGAAAACAAATAAAATGAAGCACTGAATAAAATTGATCTCTACAGGTCCCTGAACTTTGAGGAAAAGTCTTCAACTTCTGTCCTTCCATTAAATTACAACATCATAACAAAAATGTGATGGTTCATCAAGTCAAATACAACATGGTCAATGGAGTAACAGAGACTTTCCATGTTTCCTCCAGTTCTGCAACATTCAGACATGATTTAAGGGGGGATGCTACTCTTATACTCTTTTAGTTTTCTCCAGTTTATCCTTTCTAAAATAGATAGAAGATATGGTTAAAACCTAGTTCTCAAGCAATTTCCAAGAGTGTTTAAGGTCCTAAATTAAAGAGAGGAATGATGGTATAGTGGAGGAAACAATGGTCTAGGAACAGAAGGAGATGGGTTTCAATCTTGCCTCCCCCTCTGACCAGATTTAGAACCTTGAGAAAATCACTTTGCTCAGTTACCCATTTTGTGTAATAAAGGAAGCGGGCTGCACAATATGTAGAATTTCATCCAGACTAAGAGGCATAATTCTCCTTGGATTCTCTCTTGCTCTTTTTTCTTGCAGCTCAAATTTTATATACACTCCATCCTATTTCCTGCCTTCCTATCACAAACTCTTGCCCCCACTATCAAGCTACCCAGAGTTTACAGTGTAAAGACCACAAGAAGGGTCTTTAAAAAAAAAGGCAGTGAAAACAGTTTCATGGAAGAATTTGGAGACTCTCCAGCTCTTTCTCTCTCTGCTACTTAATGATCTCAATTATGCATCAATCAACCCAAGCTCATAGGGGAGATGAGCAAATGGGACTTTTTTGCTGATCTCAAAGGATGAGCTTCAGAGGCAAGATCGTCAGAATCATTCCAGCTGAACAGGTAGTTTTATCTCTCAGAGGTGAAACCATTCAATTTGTAATCATTGTTTTATCTCATGCTCAGAGGTTTCTAGAAAAGAAAACCCCAATATAAATCCTATTTGAGAAAGTGTCCCACTCAGTTATTTGAATAGTATTGCATTCAGATTCTTTAAGTCTCACCCCTCATTTATTTTCTCCCTCTGATTATATCATTGTACTTTCTTTCACTTGGATAGGTGAAACCTATTTATGCTATGGAACCTAAAACCTTCTGTGAGTACCAGTCATTAAATTACTAGGTAAAACTGGAAATGAAAATTATTGATTTACATCTACTAGCTGAATCTCACTTTCCATTTTGAAGACTATTTTCCCATGAATAATAAAGATATTTTACTTAAATTTCATTAATATACTTTCAAGGGTTAAAAACAGAATGAGAACTTTTCGACATCTCTACTTTATTATGAGATTATCAGAAAATTACAATATAATTCATGTAGCTTTAATAGTGAATTTAATACCAATCCATTCATTTTTTAGATAATTTTTACCTTGATAGATACTGACAGCTCAAAAGTATAATGCTGAACTTTCCAATACTGAAGACAACAAATATAACTGTAGGTAGTTATAAATTACAAGTAGTCATATACATGTATTGAATTTAAATACTTAAAAACACCCAAGAAAAACCAACATAACTCCTGATTTTTACCACTGAACTCGATTTCTTCAACAAATACCATTTAAATAAGTGCTTAAGATTCCCTACCAGAAAATAAATAGCATCAGATAAGGGGTAAAACCAAACATCCCAAGTTTAACGTGGAACCCTCTAGACTTAGGCAGGAGCCAAGCATGATCCCAAAGGCAGTGGGCAAATAAAATGTCTCGTCAGCTCTTAAGCCTTAATGCATTTTACCTTAAACATTTACATTAACAGATGGTCCCCAGCAGTGCTATAAACTTACTTCTGAGTTCATTTCGATATCACTTTCAACCCCATTTATCACTATCCATGCAGTAGAAAATGCCACCAGGGGTTTAAATCAGAACAGTAAGGAGAAGGGACAAGCTCCCTGAAGCCATTGGTGTCACCTACAAACATGTATCTGACCTTTGTTTAAAAAAATCAATAGGAGAACTGATGACTGAGAAAGACAAGGGTAAGAACCAACCAAAGTCACCACATTTGACCTACAGGAATGTGCCATAGGGACTTTCACCTGTCACCCTCATTGCTCACAGGCCTTCTTTTCTGCTTATCCAGGAAGCATGGAGTCACAGGCAATAAAATAGCCATGGATTAGGACAGATGCCAGGAAAGAAGAATTTTAAGAAACAGATATGAAAAGATAATAATGTTATCTTCTGTGAGTAATGATGATACTTTTTATATTAATTATGCTTTAAGAGTCCATTGGCAATATTATCGAGTGATAGCACTTTTGTTAGACATCCACTGATACACAATTGGCTTAGAATTAGCAGTGTATTTATTAGGATTTTTAAATTTTATTTTTTAAATTGTCATAATGTGAAACAGAGCTATTTTTTTCTTTTTTGGTATGCAGTTCAATGAATTTTAACACATGTATAATCTCTTGTAACCACCACCACAATTAGGATACAGAATATTTCCCTCACTTTCCAAAACTTTCCCCTGCTATCCTTCTAGGAATCACTGTAGTTTATATCATATATAATGTAGCTCTGATAGTTAAATTTCCCCATTCAACAGGAGATTTTAAAGCTGGTTATATAAAGCCCCTAATGACTTGCTCTATACCTTCCTATGCTTTTCCTTATTTTTGCCTTCAAGATTCTAGACATTTTCTAGTACAAGATACTCTACAGAGCTATTAAAGAAACATCCTTTAATATCAAATGTCACATCGTCCTGTTTTTACATGGGGGAAAACAATAATGATAACAAAAAGAATTCCTTTTTAAATCATAGTACCCATCACCAGCCCCCTCCCACCTACACACAGCAGTACAGAGAGAAAATGGGAAAAAAAGATGAAGCCAGTGTACTGTTTCAAGCACATAATGTAAACACCCTGGTAAAATGCGGGAACATTACAGGAGTTCAATAGAAGCTCCCTTCATCCTTTGCTTCATTTCTAGGGCTCTGTTTTCTATCTAGTGTTTTTACATGACCTTTGTTTTTGAGAATGTACAAAAACCATTGCTCCTGGCAGGCATCCTTTCCCATGTGAGGTTCCCATCCAGATTTACAGATCAGAGTTTCAAACTAATAGCTTTAGTGAAATCAAATAAGTCTTCTTCAATCTGCCAATATTCCTGACAGAGTGACTGGAGATGGGATGGTTATTTTTATAGGAGTTGCACCGTGGTGAAGGAATAAAACTTCCGTGCCTTGGGAACATCAAGCTTAGACTTAGTACAACCTCTCGCACAGCACCATGGTGGAAAATAAATGGGAATTTGTCATCTTTTGTTTGGAGATGCTGCTGTGAAGCATGTCATTGTCCATTTAAAAATGAAGGAGGCAGAAAAAAATGTTCCATCAATGTCTTCCTCCCCTCTTGTGTCGTGAATGCAAATGACAGCCATGCGGCATGACCAGCCCCAGAAGAAACCTTCATTTATCTGGGACTGGAAATATCCAACAGAATCCATGCTAAAGTGTAGTTGGCTTATTTGACTCCTCTGTAATATTAGAAAATTATTTTCAGTTAATTCAAGTTAGCCGATCTTGAATTCCTAAATGAATCTGTCAGAAGCAAATCTGAATTTCCCTTGTTTAGAATGGCCTAAGTTTTCAACTTGTTCAGCCTGTGTTTCCCTCTAATTAGTCTATGCTAGAAATATTTCTAGTATCGATGCCTGATGTGAAATGGTGAGGTGGAAGAAGGACTCATTTGGGAGGCAGAACCTCTGAATGTTAAGTATGGCTCCACACATTATTCTTTGGGCAAGTCATTTAACTTCTGTTGGCCTCATTCATTCATTCATTCATTCATTCATTGGTACCAGGGATTGATCACAGGGCCATTCCACCTCTGAGCTACACCTCCAGTCATGTTTTATTTTTTAGTTTGCAACTGGGTCTCACTAAGTTGTTGAGGCTGTGATCCTCCTGTATCAGCCTCCCAAGTACTGGGACTATAGGCATGTACCCCCACATACTACTAACCTTAGTTCTTTAAGGGTAGAAGAGACTCAGATTAGAGTTAATCTACAATTCTTTCAGTTTCAAAATTTTTGCTGCCTTTACCAGGACCCTAATTATTACAAACTCACTTTTGGTGCCCTGATCCTGAGAACTCCTTCAAGCTCCTGGTCCATTCTCACCACAAGTAGTACTGGGTCATAATGCGCATGCACACACACACATACACACATACACACACAACTTACATAAGAGAAGCCCAACAAATATAAAACTGTTTTCAGTCTTCTTATATAATAAAAATATAAAGCAAGTACACTTACACCACATGATATATCAGTTATATGTGATGAGGTATATATAAAAAGTTAGTTATTGCTCAGCCAATTATGTTTATTAAACATCTAATTTTTATTTTTTGCAGTGTTAGGGATCAAATCCAGGGCCTTGTATACTTTAGGCAAGTGCTGTACCACTGAGTTATATCCCTATCCCTAAACATCTAAATTTCAATGTATATTAAGATGCTATAGAAGACAGCTTCTTAAAGTATATAATGTATATGTGTATATATGTATAGATATACATGCATATGTTTTATATGGATATATAGATATGCTTATGTATATTTGTGCATGTATTTATGTCTATGTATATGCATATATATGTACACACACCTGTGCGTGCACACACATAAACACACACACACACACACACACACACACACACACACACATTCACATTGAATATTCCTTAACTGAAATGCTTATAACCAGAAATATTTTGGATTCCCCATTTTTTCAGGTCTTGGAACATTTGTTTATGTACATCTTGAGGATGAGGTCCAAGTATAAAAACAAAATTCACTTACATTCTCTATACACCTTATATACATAGCCTGAAAGTAATCTTAAACAAGTTTGTGGTGTTCCTGCATTTTGACTGTAACCTGTCCCATGAGATCAGGTTTAGAAACTTCCACTTGTGGTCTCATGTGGACATTCAAATAACGTTGGATTCTGGAGAATTTCAGATGTTGGACTTTGGGTTTATAAATGCTCAGCCTGTATTAATCCTCTTGGACATTAAATCCAAATCTAGGGAATTTGGATATACCAGCAGAGATAGGAGACTGTTTTGCCCTCATATCTTTTCAAAATATTTTTCCTATCTCTACATCATCCATATAAGCAACTCATGAGGCAAAGCATGGTGCCTGGCAGTAGCTATGAAAAGCCTGATTTTATAACAAACCTGGGTTGTTTTAGAACACTCTTAGTTTGCAGTGAATAAAACCAGTGTCTTTGTTCTTATTTTTGCCTGTCCCAGAACATTGTTCATACCTCTATAAAAGAACGTTAGTACCATATACTGATCTTTCTTTTGACATCTGCCTCCTTTGTTAGGTAGAGAACCTGAACAGATGCTTATCTTCTCTCTGTTTTCATTAACTAACATAGTGCCTGGCACAGAATAGGGAAGTATTCTGAAGCAAACATGAACCACATGGTATCTCAAGTCAGCAGATGTATTTTTATTTTTATTTTTTTAATTCTTTTGTGGTACCAGGGATTGAACCCAGGGGCATTCTACCTCCAAGCTACACCCCCAGCCCTATTTTTTATTCTTGATTTTGAAACTGAGTCTCGCTAAGTTGCAGAGGGCCTCACTAAGTAGCTGAAGCTGGCCGTGAACCCAGATCCTCCAGTCTCCGCCTCCCAAGTACTCCCAAGTACAAGCATGCACCACCACACCTGGCTAGCAGATGTATTTTTAATCCATACACCTATATGTGCTAGCTAAAGTAAGCTAAGCCTCAATTTTACCATCTACCAAATGGAGACAATGATGGCACCAACTTCACTGATTACTCTGAATATTTTAATGAGACAACAGTTCAAAATACTCTGCACAGTACTGTGTCTATGCTCACTGCATACAAAAAGAATGATCAACTATGTGTCCTCTAAGGAGAACACATGGATAAAGGAAGCAGACATTCAAAACCCAAAGAAAGTTGGTGAGGGAAGGCAGGAAGATAAACTACTGGATTATAGGATGAGAATTTCCTTTTGACCAAAAGAAGAGTGCACAGGTCACTAGATCTTCATTAATTAAGAACTCCCAGATGTGGCTGGGGAATTTTTCCAGGGGGTAGGAGGTAAGACAAAGCCCAGGTCAGGTGCACAGAAGATGAGCAGGGCAAGAATTTGGGAAGACCCTGTTTTGGGAGCCAAGATTCCTTATGCTTATTCATAAAGCTCTTGTAGGATATAGGGCTTGAGAAAATGTTCACCGTCATTTGGTGAAAGAAAGAAGAAGAGACTTCAGACATGCATAGGTCATAAAGATCCATATGAGATATCTAGAGATCTTGAAAGAAGGAGAGCTGGGAAAAGAGGCGAGAAGGTGGCATATTCCCCTGAATATGCTCTGGGAATCAACCTGTTAGAATGTGAACATAAGCCAATTCCCGTTAGCCATTGACCCTACTTGGTTAGACTTGAGCCTCACTTTACAAATTGCCATCATTTCAGGGATCTCTTCAAAGTTAAAACTCCTCCTCAAAGAGGCCCTACCTATCTTAAAACAATGTATTATTTAGTTCTGTCTTTAGTTCAAACAAATGGTTTATTTATATCGCTTTCATTTTTTTACCATTTTTCAAATCCTTTACATGTCTGCTTCTTCCTCATGTTTATCCTTAGGCAAGAGAACAAATTGACTTTGTTTCTAAGGTATGAGAGTCAGGGATATTAGAGACTTAGACTCAGTAGAACCCAGGGGCCTTACTGTATCCAGTTTCAGATTTCCTTCCAAAAAAAAAAAACATAAGCCCCTCTTGCTTCTTGATTCTGGATCCCCCAGCTGTCTTTTCCTGCAAACCTCATGTGGAAGAGGTTTAGGAAGAGGGTCCACCTTTCTTTGGGGTGGTTTAATCAGAGTGGATAGTGTAATAATCTCAATAGACTAACAACTCTCTATTAGTAAATGATAACTCAGTTCGACTTTCTTTTCCTCTCTTAATACATTTCTTTCATCTCTTGGTATTCCTTCCAAAGAGAAAGATAGGCAGAAACATTTATATCCACTATTCCTTTTAGGCTATCTCTGGAAAAAATGTATATAAAGTTGAAACAACCAGTTATAATGGGGCTTAAAAACATTACATATTTGAGATTTCAGTTATCCATACTACATTTTATTTCATTGAGAATATTGACTCAAGTTTTAGCTTTAATATAATGATTTACTACATTAAAGCATATATTCAGTTGGGTTATCTAAACATCCTTTTCCTTGTGACAAAACCATTATCTCAGGAGTATATTTACATTATATTTCTGATCTTCATTCTACAATGGAGAAAACAGTCTTTTTAAAGTAGCTATGTTATATAATGGGTTACTAATCAGTCTAAAGTTTCATAAACAATTTAATCTGCTTATACATATACTAAGATTATATTCACTCCATATCAGTGAGCTTTGCAGTGGTAAAAATTGCCCTGGTAATTCGGCTAGAGTGTCTTTCTATAGCCAAAGACCTCCTCATCCAGAAAGGGAACATGAAACCGAACACAGGTACCAGGAATCAACGGAGTGCTGGGAAGAGAATGCTGTTTTTCAGTAGAACTGCCTTTGTGTGGAAGAGGAGAATGCAGGGTTTCTTTTGTCATTCAAAGAAGCAGCACTGACTCAAGGACAAATGCTTAATGCCACGAGTCATAAATATTGGTGACAATAAAGAAGTGTGGTCCTCTTTCATCATGTCCCAGTATCCCTACAAGAAACACGGACTAATAGCATCTGAGAGCTGGCAGGGCCCTTATAGATCACCCAGTGTAATCTTCTCCTCTTATGGGTGTTGGAAGTGAGGAATTCATTTACCTAACTTGTAGCAGTGCTGCAAAAAAACAATCCAGATTTCTTTACTTTTAAGCATTCCCAGAAACAGTCATTCATCTGTTACAAATATATATGTAGGTGTAAATAAAATTATACCCAAGGGGATTCTTAATCTGACAAAACTATACATTACATGGCAGGGACAAACATTAACAATCAGAGCCAAGTTGTTACTATATTCAGTGAATTGAATAATACCTTATTTTACCACCTCTTGCTCTCCTACTTGCTTGGAAAAATGTATATACTGAAACAAGCTTTGTCTTACTTAGTTTCTCATACATTGATCAGTTAAAATAAATTGGTTTAGGTGCTATATTGCATTAGGGTTCTGGAGAGTATGCAGAGCAAGCTTGAATAGAGTTTTAATCATACAAGTCACTAGGCAGTATTTAGAGTGGAAAAAGACCTCTGCCACTCATTTCCAATGGAAGAGTGGGAGGCATGGTGATCAGCTGTCAAGTCTAACCTTCTACTGCTAACATGTACAGACTTTATTTTGTCTTGGAAGCTAATCTGATCACTACCTTATCTTGAGTGGTCATAAGTTTAACAAAAAGACCTTTATGGCTGGTTGAACTCTGACCTCTAAAGTTTGATCCCTGAGAGACTAAGAGCAGCAACAGAAATCCTGGGCTTCTTTCAAATGTCATTCTGAGCAATGCACATCAGAAGGGAAAATATTTTGGCCTCATTATATTACCATTTCAACCAATTCCATGGCCAGCTTTGTTTTCTAAGAGCTTTATTGAAATGTCTACATAAGTCTCCATATATTTCTAAATTTCTCTTTCAAGCTAAGCATCCTTGTCTATAAAACAACTCAAATTAAATAGAAAGCCCCTTTCCCAGGCTTGGTAAACCTAGATACCTCCAATCAATAAACTCTCCCTGACAGATGTTTTCATTCTTTTGCCTGAATATAATGTAAATAGAGCAAAAACCAACCATATATCACAGCAGACTGGTGTAATAGGCATTACAGTTTATGCCCCATCTACCTAGTTATAGGAAATTTGTCTCATACCATATCACCAATTATAAGGGGCTGACTTGCAACCTAACTGATAGGTCTAGTTCCATAGGACATTTCATTTCAGTTTAATTTTCAACTTTATGCTTTTATTATCTTTTCTAATGACGGGGGTGGGGGACAGTCAGGGATCATGCAAGTACCCTTTAACAGATCCGAGTAGAAGCAGAAACCTAATGAGTATTTCTGGCCATGGAATTCACAAGTATGATAAATTCTCAATCTCTTTAGGGGATGAGGGGCAAGAATTGAACTACAGAAGAATTCAAAGAAATAGTAAAAAAGAAAGAAAGAAAGAAAGAAAGAAAGAAAGAAAGAAAGAAAGAAAGAGATTCAATCACCTCCCAGATTCACAGAGTGCACAGTGTGGCCATCTACCCAGTGCCTCAGGCTCCATGGTTCAAATGACACATGGTGGGTGCTTTGCTTTCTATTTACTGAACCTCTAGGAGACAAGATTAGTAGAGATGTTTCCCAGATTAGGAAGGAATTTAATTCTTATCATCTGCTGAGAGATTGACAAAATAATCCTGACCTAAAGAAGAAATTTCTAATTATGGTTGAAAAGGTAATAGGTAATTCTAGGTCTGCTTCTGTTTTCCTTTTGTTATTGTTTTTGAATGATTTTATTTCAGACCTTAATCTATTCCCTTGATGATCACTAGAGAACTGAAACACAGAAAGGAAACTGTCCAGAAAGGACAGCACCAAACATTAATCTCTTTTGGAGCAGGGAGACTCTCATCTTAATACAATATAACTTGAGAGATAGGATTTTGTGAGCATATAGGTACTGGAGTGCTCAACTGTATACCAGCCAATGTGCAGGGGCTGAGTGGGAAACAAATCTAATGCTGCTGTGCTCTGTGACAGGAGCTGTGAGAGTACCAGCCACATACCATCTCAGCACAACCTGCAAGGTAGATAGTGCACTGTTCATTTCATTCTTTTTACACCTGTCTGTCAATTTGTAAAAGAGCCCCTACTTCCCCCAGCCACCTGGTATTCATGCCCTTATGTCATTACCTTCCTATAAATGGGTGCTGAGCTTATTGTCTCATTTCTAAGGGATGGATAGAAGACAGGAGTGCTGGGTGTCACTTTCAGGATGAGATTGAAAATGACAGTGGTTTCCTTCTTAGCTGTACTCATTTTCTCTCTTCCTTCCCCCTCTCCCTCTCTACCCCTCCCTCTCCTGAAAGAAGACAGCTATTATATTGTAAGCTGTCCTATGGAGGGGGGCCATGAGGCAAGGAATTGATGTCGCTGGCCAACAGTCTACAAGGGTCTAAGTTTTGCCATCAGCCATACAAATGGGCTTAGAAGTAGGTTCATCCCAAGTTTGGCCTTGAGATGACCAGAGTCCTGGTTGTCACCAAGGTTGCAGCTTTGTGAGAAACCCAACTAAGTCACCCCTGGACTTCTGACCTTCAGAAAGTGTGCAATGAGGTATTCTTGTGGACTTAAGCTGCTGTGGTTTCAAGTAATTTATTATGCAGCAGTATGTAA
Organism: Glis glis; assembly: GCA_004027185.1. Taxonomy (NCBI): domain Eukaryota; kingdom Metazoa; phylum Chordata; class Mammalia; order Rodentia; family Gliridae; genus Glis; species Glis glis. Next base: position 31,816 of record PVJS01003898.1, on the reverse strand, counting down.
CTAACAATGCCATTTCCTCCTCTCTAGTCACCGTCATCTAAGATACCACTCCATGAAGGAGGAAGAGTCTGAAGTTGGATTAGGCAATAGCGTGGGTGCCTGCACTTGACTCCGCCAGAGGTTGCCCCTTTTCCCATAAGATAAGACTCTAACGCATGAGGTTGGTTCTCACCACACAGCTACAGAGGTGCTTGGCTAGTGCACAGCCTAGTTAAAAGGGCCCTGAAGGCCCAATCTTCCATATTGATCATGTCTCAGCTAACACTAGGAGAGCTCAGTTTGGCAGAGGGCCAGTGGTATGTGATCTTCTGTTTTCCATTTCCCTCATAAATTAGTTAAGGCCTGGGAAGGGCGTCTACCTCATTTCCCTTTTCTGCCCCCCTCCTTGCCATACACATTGAGGGCCAAGATGGCTCTTTGTAATGCTGCCTGAAATAAAGGCTACAGCCCCAGTCCTCTTTGCAAGTAAGTCTGGAAGGAATGCAATCGAACAGCATGCATTTGGCATCAAGTGATGTTTCAGCTTTGCAGGAAGAAAAATGAAAAATATGTTTTGGCAGTGAGTTAGACAGAAAGGAGGATTTAATTAAAGATCTGAAACATACGCCATTGGAACCAATTAATAATCAAGGAATCAGAAAAGGAAGGACAGTAATAAAAAAAAGTCTGTGAAGTAAAAATTGTCGGTGAGACAGAAGAAATCTCAACCACATTCTTCTGAACCTACAAATTAGTGAGAAATACTTATTTTAGATCTTCTTAACTAATACCTACCCATTATCAAAGGCCTACTACCCTCAAGAAGTTTATACTCTAACTGGGAAATGATGATATTCAAAGTACTATTACAAAATTATACATCAAATAATTCAATAATAGTAAGTGCAAGCTAGATGCGGTGGCGCACGCCTGTAATCCCAATACTTGGGAGAATGGGACACGAGGATCACAGGTTCAAGGCCAGCCTCAGAAACTTAGCAAGACGCTGTTTCAAAATAAAATAGAGTTGGAGGTGTAGCTTGGAGGTAGAATGCCTCTGGGTTCAACCTCCAGTATCCCCACCCCCACAATAGTAGGTACATCAAAACTCAAGCTCCGCATTAGAATTTCTTAATACCCATCTACCAGCTCCTGTATACATAGTCTCTCTGCAGAAAAAAATTATTCTGTAAAACTTGGCGATCAACTGAAATGGATATAGTTTATTAGTGGTTAATTTAAATGGAAACATAAAAATAAATACATAAAGATCACAAAGCAAATGAAGAGCTTTTAAGCTCTGACACCACTTGACTTTTAATGTTTCTTATAACCAAATCTATCACAATATAGTGGAGTAGTTTATTAAATAAAAAAAATAAGTAAACGTAGGTTCCTTGAGACAGAAAGAAACCTGTGTACAATGGTTTGCAAACTTGAGATCCAGTGGCAGAGGCTGGTGTGTGTGCCCGAGGGGCACCCGATCTTATCCTGGCTGTTTCAGACCAAGCAGAGATCAATGCAGAGTTTTTCTGCAACCTGCTTATTTTGTTTCCAGTCAAGCAAAACAAGGGGCTTATCTCCCTCACAGATCAGCATATGAGAGATGCCTCGGATATGTCTGCCTGTCAGACTCATAAACACAACAAGATGCACCAGTAGCAGTGGAAGAGGAGCCCTGCTTCGGTTCATGGATTACAGACTGCAACATCCATCAGCATAAAAACAAACAGCTCTAAGCCACTGTCCTTGGAGCCAGCCTTAACAGACAGGAGGAATGTGACAAAGAGAAGCTGGATTCCTATGGTGAGCTCAGGTTCCCTTTTATAGCAAGGCATAGCCAAATATAGCTGAGAGGAGCTGGTAGGCACAGAAGAGGCCTCCTTCTAGGCTGAGATGGGGGACCTTAAAACACTTTTGGATATTCCTAGAACTGATACAAGCTGCCAGCTGCTAGTTTGGTTTTTGTTTTGTTTTGGTACTCAGGATTGAACCCAGGGGCATTCTACCTCCAAGCTATACCCCCGGCCTTATTTTCTATTTTTTATTTTGAAACAGGGTCACACTAAGTTGCTGAGGCTGGCCTAGAACCTGTAATCCTCCTGCCTCAGCCTCCCAAGTACTAGGATTACAGGCATGCTCCACTGCACCTGCTTAACTGTTTGAGTTTATTCCCACTGGAATTGATTTATTAATTTGATGAATAATAATGTTATAAGACCTTACACATAAATACTCAACTTACTGAAAATGCCATATCACTTTGATAATTATAACTACCCTTCAATATACATCAGATACATATTTCTATTTTTATTTTTAATATACTTTTATTGGTGCATTGTCACCATACATCATATTGAGGTTTAATGTAATAGAAACATACATGCACATAATACCCAGTGTGTTTCCTTCTGAATCCCACCGCACTCCCTCCTCCTCCCCGTTCATAGTATTGAAAGTGGTATTAATAGCTTCACAAATACACGTAGGATTGTTTGAACTGTTTACTTCTTATTTTTGTTTTACAGATGAGAAGATAGTTCCAAAGGAGCTTAAAGTGGATATGCCAAATTGCATAGCTATCATGTAGAATATTAGAATGAACTCATGTGCCTTCTGTCCCACTCCAATTTACTGACTTATTTAGTCATAAAATATTCATAGCATACCTACTATGTGGAAGGCTACATGTTAAATCATGGGAGCAATGCAGATCATCCCTAACTTGACATTTAACATATACTTATACAGGACTCATTATGTGCCAGGTACTTTTCTAAGCTTATTACAGAAATTTAATCCTCTCACAAAACCCTCCAATGACGTGGTTACTGAGGCACAGAGAAGTTAAATGATTTGCCCAAGGTAACACGGACAATAAGCAGCAGAACTAGAATTTGAGCACAGGCAGTCTGGCTGAAGAAAATGTTCTCTTAATACTTTCCTACACAAACTTACAAAACAGTGATATTTGAAGGATCCAAGAAAGTGAGTTAGTATCAATAGCAATGTGCAGATAGAAAGAAATGGAGGGATATAGAGCCCTTCAATATATCCCTGGCAAACCTTTAAAAGAAAGGCAGGGAATATTTGCAAAGAGAAGGAACTAAGTAGGATGTTGTTAACACTGTACTGTAAAGACATTTCCATCTTCTTTAAGAACCCAAGCCACCCAACATGGGTTCTGCTAACTGCTATCACATAGATAAACTAAGACTCCCATTTCAGCATTGATTTAATTCACACCCAGCAGGAAGAAAATGCTGATCTAATCTGCAATTTCCTTACACAGGCCAATGCAATGTCTGTAAGAAGAATAAATGCCAATTTGTCTCTAAGATACGCATCTGGAGCAAGTTCCAATGGGAAATAGTTAAAGGCATGTCTATATCCTTTGCATCCTAAAATCTATCTGTAGAATTAACACTTAGGATCCTCGAAATTGTTTTTATAGTCCAGAGAATCTCCAGAAAAAGGGGAAAGCATTTGTGGATTGCAGGTAGTGTGACCACCAGTTTAGGAAACAGCATTCAGCCACATCATGGTGGGCTGTTGATGTATATTGACCACACTGGAAAGATAGGGAGAGAGGTGAGGTGGGGAGCTGCAGAATGGTCTTCTTAACCAGGGATGGTCTTCTTAATCACACTGTCAACAAACATCACCACCAGCATGAACTCTAGAATCCAGTGACCACAATGAGCATTTTAGCCCTTTAGGAAATGCAACCATTTGCACAAGCATTATCCCATTTGGTTCTCATAACTGCCCTGTGAAAGAAGCCCCATGATCAGTTAAGTCAGACTAGTTGACACATTTGAGTTTACAAGCAATTTTGTTTTAGAATTATTTTGGTGTTCTAAAATCACAGAAAGTGTGTTCTCTCCATATGTTACACGATAGTATCACTTTTTAATTCTAGCCTGAACCACTCAATTTTTGGTTGAGGCTCAGAGGTTTGTCACCTGCTCAATGCCTTAAATAAGAGCAATAACAACAAAAACAGCATCTGCTGTCAGCGCTGTCTACTCAGCAACAAAAATCTGGAAGGTTCTGGAGAAAACCAGTACACCACTGATAACCACCTTAACAAGAGTATAAACACAGACTGTCTTGCTATGTTATGGATGTTTATCAGATTCATAGACATTCATAAAAAAAGAAAATAAAACATAAACATTGTCCCTTGTATTGGGCCTGAATGGGTAAAGAAGATAACCAGGAGCCACCAGCCCCTCAAGAACAGCATTGCCCCATCTCCCAAACACCAATAGAGTATGTCTCAAATGAATGTCAAGGTCTTCTGAAATCAGAAAGATAATCATAATAGAAGTTACTTTGTTATCTCCCTACCTACCTAACAATCCATTCACAAAGTCATGCATCCATCCACCCATCCAACATTGCTTTCTCTGACTGCCAACTCAATAGTTGGGCCAACTGCTACTGAAGAAAAAGTGAAAAAAAAGTCTACTTTTATCTCTTTGTGGCTTTAATATTTTTCTCCTACTGAATTATACTGAATATCACAACTGAGAAGCCATTATAAATATAATTAGAGGTATTTAATAGGTGCTATAGTTTGTGTAATGGTTTGGATTTATAATTTCCCCCGAGACCTCATGAAGAGTAGGCAGCCATGCTGGAGGTAGAGCTTGGTTGAGGAGGGATTCCCTAGGGGTATGTTCTTTGGAATTATATATGGTTCCTCCACCCCCTGCTCTCTCTCTTGCTTCTGGCCTCCATGATATGAGAGCAGAGGATATGATCTCTCCCTCTCTTTGCTTTCCACCTCCATGCCCTGAGCTCTGCAGACCCAGCTTGACATGGACTGAAACTTTGAACTCTCCAGAACTGAAAGCAAATAAATCTTCCTTCCTCTAAGTTGTGTGTGATCAGGCTTATTGGGTGACAGCTGTGATAACATTCCCAGAAAAAGTAATTTTTTAGCCTCATTTTCTACCCTAAAATTAAACTCCCTGTCTTTACTGCCACAAGGACAAGACTAGTTCCCCAAGGACAGAAAACCAGTTCCTGCCCTTATTGCCCCTAAGGACAACACCCGAAAAACCAGTTCCTGCCCTTACCTCTGCCCCAGGACAAAGCCCTCAAAACTGACCCCCACCTGTGTTTAACACCCTACGCTAAACTAATCACTTCACTTCTAAATAAGGGAAAACTTTCTGTGGTTGGCTGATTCGAACCCAAACTGCAAAAATCTGTTTCTGTACCCCCAGCTTGTTCTATAAAAAGAGAGCTGTAAGCTACACAAGGGGCTGCCATTCTAGCCTGTGATGGTGGACGGCAGCCCCGCGGTATTAAAGCCTCGCCTTAACAGAGATGGTGGTCTTGGAATTTCTGTTTCTCGCGCATTGTTCAACAACAGCAATGAGAATGTTGACCAAAACAATTTGAGTCTTGAATGTCCCCCAGAGGCCCATGTATTGAAGGCTTGGTCCCCTGGCCTGTGATGGGATTGGGAGGTGGTAGAGCATTTAGGAGGTGGGGCCATTGGGGTCTGCTCTTGAAGGGGATATTGGGATACTGAACTCTTCCTCCTTCTCTCTTAGCTTCTAAGCCACCATGAAGTGAGAAGCCTCTTCTGCCATGTACTACCACCATGATGTACTTCCATAGACCTAAAGCAGCAGGGCCAAGCAACCCAAGGTGGAAACCTCCAAAACTATGAGCCCAAATAAAGTATTTCCTTTTTTAAGTCAATTTTCCCAGGTATTTTGGCCAGTGATGGAAAGCTTACACAATAGAATTTTCAAGAAGTAAACTTTCCAAAGATTCTCAAGTCCTTTCAAGGAAGAATAAAGTATCCCTGTAGATAATAAATCTACTTAGAATAGTAATGGGTAGAAAGAGACTAACGTAAACTCTACTAGGACAAGAAGAAGCCCTATATGTAACCCTAATACACTATTGCTCTATCATTATACTGAGCCCCAACTATGTTTTCACTCTATCATAGAAACTCCCCACCAACATCTCTGCTCACCTACAAGAGGGATGTTGAAATACAAATTTTGTAAATAATAATTTATTTGTTCTAGGACAGGTTCTAAATTTCCCTATAATAAATGAATGTGTGATAATAGCTATAACAATAGCACTTATCAAGAAGATTTATTTAAAACTAGTTAGGTTCTGTTATTTCTTTTTTTTTCTTTTTGTTTGAGCTTTGGTAAACTTATTTCCCCTTTTGGAAAATAAGCAGATAAGGGAGGATGGATACTTATGTGTGGAATAATAATAAGGAATGGGCAAATATATTAACTCTTAACTACCTTGATTACATGCAAACGTTTCTAAAAGGGAAAACAGTAAAGATACACACACACAGAGAGAGAAATGTGGAGCTAGTAAAAAAAGCTCTGTCCATGAGAAGAAGATGAGCAGAGTTTCCAAAAGACACTGTAGGACCTTTAATTATACAAGACTATCAAATATCATGAAGCTATGATTTGTTCTTACCAGCTGACAAGGGTAGCTTCAGTGCAAAGCAGGGACTTAATGACGTATTATTGAAAGTGCTCCTATATGTTTAATTTCCTTCTCACTCTTCCTTCCTCTAGGAAGTCTGAAGATTGTTTCATAACAGAATCATATAGGGTTGTTTCTGTTTGACTGTCAAGAACATAATGAAATATGACCATCAAATTACCAACATCTAGGATACCTGGTGCTACCCAGAACAAACACGGGAGGTTGTGTACCATGCAAGGCCTAGGAGAAGGTCATAGCATTCTCCTTAGTTTTCTGTGACAGTGGTTTCCCAAATGAATGAATCCCAACACCTACAGAACTCCAAGACTAAAAGCAAAAAATAAGAGGAAGAAAAGGTAGAGAAAAAAGAAGCCAACTGTCATAACCTGCTTGTCTTGAAGAGTCCCTTATAAATCATCATCTCTCTTCTTTTACCATACCACTTTCATCTATGATAATTCCAAACACATGCCCAGAAGAGGTCGCAAGGATGATGTCTTGGGATCATTATCCTAAACGATACGACTGCTATACATCTATCACATTGTCTGGACTGGAAGTAAAATACCATTAGAGTTATACACTATAATAAAATTTGAAAAAATGATCAGAATATATCTCAATATATTCACCAAAGACCAATGCTGAGATTTGTATGTTACTTCCAGAGAAAATTCCTGGAAGTTTTAATGGTCACAGAATAAACACATTAAAAATTAGCGAGGTCACCACTTTAAAATTCATCAGAAGAGTGGTATTGGCCTTGACCATCTTTTGTAAAATTTTAGCCTCCCAAATCTCTCTCTTTCCCCCTACTTTGTCTTTGTAACACAAAGAAACATATAATAAATTATATTATTTATTTATTTTGTTTACAATTCTCAAGCCTCTCCCCAAAAGAATATTCCAGAGTCAAGTCTGTTTTGTTTAGCCTAGCAAATAGTGAATGAATGAATGAATACCAACTGGGTGTAGACTTAGTGTTAAAATCACAGTTCTAAGCCAGTTTGGGCAAAGGAAGAGGAAAGAGAGACAGAGAGGAAAAAAGAAGAAGAGATAAACAGCTAGTAGCAAAGAAGAGTGGTCAGGGCTACAAACTGCTCAGGAATTCCTGATCCATGCCCTGCATTTTCCTCTGCTATTCTCTTGAAGCCATTTTTTTCTTATAGCTTTAATGCTTTCATTTTTAGATAACTATTCCAGCAAAAGGAGCTCTGTGCCCTGGAGGGAAATTCAGGGTGTATGTCTATTCATTTTCTCTTTATCAGCAGGAAGCAAGTCACATAAAATGATGCCACATTAGAATCCCTAGAAAACAAGGGAGGACTCACATGCTGCTATCAACATGTCAATTGATTTAAAAGTATCAAGAATCGATTCTGCATAAGTCTGTTCCTGCTCTAACTTCTCACTTTCCCTTACCTGAAACCTCCTGAAAACTTGAATAATATAACTGAGAATCCAGATGGAATGGGCACCATGTAATCATTCTTCTTTGGAGTATGTTTATTTTAACTCCCATTCACTGTGCATATGTATTCACTGAATATTATTAAACTATGTATTTATTACATTGTGCCATTCTTCCCTCTTAATTTTTTGAGTCTCATTTTAAACGACCCAACAACTACAACACAAATAAAACAAACATACCAAATAAAACATCTGGCACCCTCAGGAAATTAAATGCTAAAATACTATGTTAATTCAACCAACAAGTAGAGACTTTAAATGTGTATAAATAAAAAAATCAAATTTATGCTCTCTACTGTCGCCATAACAGCTAGGCTGAATATGTACATGTTATTAAGACATAAATATAAGATAGCAGGCATGGTCTAGAGAATTAAGTAGGCAACTTGGAAATCAATGCTGCCTTTAACTCAACAAGAGACCATGTTCAAATGTGGTCAACATTAAGGTTCCTATTCCTCCCCTCTCCCCAACATCTTTTTGTGGATTTTTTAAGAAATATATTTTCCTAAGTAATTGAGAAAGTTATAAACCATTTTGCTCAATAGTTTTATAGTTAAAGAATTTTTTCCTTTTATAATAAACTTACTTCCTATGTGATTAAGTGGAACTTACATTCTTTAATTAGTGTACCTTATGCAGTAGAAAACCTGCCTCTTACTGGATGTGGTGGCACATGCCTTTAATCCTAGTACTTGGGAGGCTGAGACAGGAGGATCACAAATTCATGGCTAGCCTCAGCAAACTTGTGGGGCCCTCTAGAACTTAGTGAGACCCTGTTTCAAAATAAAAAATAAAAAATAGGGGATGTAGCTCAGAGGTAGAATGCCTCTTGGTTCAATCCCCAGTACTACAGGAGGGAGGGAGGGAGGGAGGGAGGAAGGAAAGAAGGAAGGAAGGAAGGAAGGAAGGAAGGAAGGAAGGAAGGAAGGAAGGCTCTGATCATAAAATAATTGGACTAGAGACAGAGGAGAGATAACCCCTTGTACTTTACTTCCAGAGATCAATAGATAATTTTCTAGGTCTTTGTTCTCCTGTGTATTCTATTCAGAACATAAGATACCTAAAAGGGTAAGAATTTCTAGAAAGTTTGGAATTTACTAGAGTGGTTTCCAGTCCTTTGACATATTCACTGCCTCATGTCTGTACTGTCATCATCATCTCTTGGCATGTCAGCCTACCTTGAACAAGAGCTACAATTTGTTATCTGTAAGAAATATTTTTCATCACTTCATGTAATGAGTTGGAATGAGTCCCCCCTTCAAATTGTTTGAATTCTTAAATCTGCCTACCTCAGATTGTGATTTTAATTGGAGACAGAGGCTTTACAGAAGGAATAAAGTTAAAATGAGGTCATCGGCCCAAATCCATTATGAGTGTTGTCCTAACAAGAAGGGGAAGTTTGGACACAGACACACAGGCTATGAGAACGTCAGGGCAGAGATTGGAGTAACATATCTACAAGATAAGGAATGCCAAAAATGACCACTGCACCCGGGAAGCAAATAGAGCATGTATCTGGTTCTTCTTTATGGTCCTTGGAATGAACAACCAGCCAGCACTTTGCAAACATCTAACCTTTGGACAAAACAGTTCTGTGGCTTTAAGCGACGTGATTTGTGGCACTTTGTCACAGCAGCTGTAGCAAACTAACACATCTCAGCTTCACTTATTACATCCCTTGCCTCTCATAAAAATCCACACCCCTGACATAGGGTACAAGCTCTCCCTAACTGTATTTACTTCATCTTCTGTCTCATCTCTCACCAACTGCCCCCTAGCTTCTAGAGACCTTGTTTTCCAGAGCATATTTCTGTAGAATGAACTCAAGAGCCCTTTTCTTTTCTTGACCTGGGATGATCTTACCTATTGTTCAAGATCTAAATCAGATGCTACCCCTCTGAAGAATACGTAGTCTATCAGAGACTCAGACTCAGACATTAAAAACATAACATTGCAAGATGTGGAACAGTACAAATAGCATTATACATTGTAAGTAAACTGAATAAACTACATAAAACAGCATATGCTGGGTGTTCCCTAGATGCATATGTATACATGTAACGTATATTTGAAGTTTGAAGACTCTACACCAAACTCAAAATAATGATTTTCTTGGGGGATTTGGGAGGAGAAGATCTGGATGAGGAGAGAGTACATATGGGGGCTATCGCTTTATAATATTATAATTTAGAAAAGATTGATGGAAACTAGCCAAAATTGTTAACAGTGGTTGATTCTGAGTAATGAGGAATATATATATTAACAATTACTGCTTTCTTTATGCTTCCTTGAATTTTCCTTTTACTTTTATTGCAGCACTGTTCACAATAGCCAAGATAAGAATCAATTGAGTTGTCCTTCAACGGATCAATGGGTAAAGAAAATGTGGTATAAATACACAGTGGAATACTATTCAGCCATAAAGAGAATGAAGTCCTGTCATTTGCAGCAACATGGATGGAACTTGAGGGCATTATATTAAGTGAAATAAGCCAGATACATAAAGGAAAATAGCACATGTTTCACTCAGACACAGAAGGTAAAATAGTTGATCTCTTAAAGGTAGAAGGTAGAATAGTGGTCACTAAAGGCCAGGAGGTGGGGCTGGATAAAGCAAGGTTGGATAGCAGGCACCAAAATATAATTAGAATGAATAAGTTCTAGTGTTCATACTATAGTAGATTGACAGTAACATATGATGGTGATCAATTTCAAAATAACTAGAAAAGAGGGGTTCAAAAGTTTCTTATACAAAGAAATGCTAATTACCCTGATACTATCATTACACATTCTATATGTGGAGCCAGGCATGGTGGCGCACACTTGTAATCCCAGTACTTGGGAGGCTGAGACAGGAGGATCCCAGGTTCGAGGCCAGCCTCAGCTACTTAGTGAGGACCCTCCTCAATTTAGTGAGACCCTGTTTCAAACATAAAAAATAAAAAATAGGGCTGGGGGTGTAGCTCGGAGGTAGAATGCCCCTGGGTTCAATCCCCAGTACCGTAAAAAACAAAAACAAAAACATTCTATATGTGTGTTGAATTATCACACATGAACTCATAAATATGCGCAATTATTATGTGTCAATTAAAAAGTTCATGAAAATTAAACCCTTCTTTGCCAAAACATCATGAAGATATTTTCTGATCATTAAATTCCAAAAACCATTCTTTTAAAGGAGAAATAAAAAATAGTGGAATCATGGGTCCAGGCCTTTTAACTGGAGGAAGAGAAAAAGGGAGATTTAGGGAACTGTTTGGAGACCAAGAAATAACTTTAGGAACATGGCCAGCTGGAAATGCCACTTTTTTCTGTGTCCCTACTGTTCTTCCCAAGAATTCTGTTGGAACTTTTCTTGAAAGGATGATTAAGACCTATTTCATCCCTAGAAACCATAGCAACTTCCTGAATCCCAGTGTCTCTTACAGTTCATTTAACAACATTGGAAAGAAACCTTGTGCTCTCTTAAGCCTGACTTTTATTAAGACATCACCTTCATTTACTGCTGGCATTGTGGTGCTAAGGGAGAGAAGACCTGGCTTCTATCCATGGCTGAGCCACCATCTCCACATTTGACCAAGTAATTCTCTCCTAGGTCAAAGCAATCCATGATTATGGAAAATTCACTAGGTAGCACAATATGGTTCATGTGCTTATATAAATACAAGCGAGTTGCCTTTTAATTCATTATGAATTAACCATCACTTGCTTTAGTTTTACATGAATGATCAGAATACATGTTGAGTGATATAGACTTTTTCACCCACACCACTTTTCATGAATATGTAGACACTCAAAAAGAAATAAATAAATTCACAAATATATACCAAGACAACTAACAACATATGCATGCTTAAGATTGAGTTTAAGTGAAGGAAATTTTAGTAAGATCTTTTTTTTCTGGATCAATATTGTTATTTGTCTTCAAATCAATAGACAAAAAGGACCTACTAATAATCCAAGATGTTTAAACTGTTTTACTTGGCTCTTTAACGATAAGACTTTTGGAGTCATCCCTCTATCTTGAGTGAACTTAAGAAGTGTGCTAAACCCTAAAACAGTGTCTTGCTCTTGCTATTTTTCCTCCTTTCATCAGCCTGTTGTATTAAAAAATGGCATAACATCACTTCATCACCATGGAAACACCTGTGATGCTGTGGCAAAGTATCTTTCAAACACTATTTCCTGTGGGTTCTGAACTGTAAGAAAGTTTTGTTGATGGAAGAGGGAGAATAATTGTCAAGTGATTGTTTGCTTAACCTCCTTACCTCTAAAGGATAACTACATTTGGGCACCTTTCCTTTCAAGAATGCTTAAATTCTGAACAAAAGCATTCAGTGTTTGGAGGCTGAGAGTTTAATTTGTCATTCAAATCAAAATCTATTCAATAGAGACAAACCATATGCAAATGTACATCTTTAGTCCAATACACCACCAGTTTGCTTCCTCATTTATCACAAAATATAAAGATAAATCCTGTTAAAATTCCCCTAAATTACTGTCCAATTCTCCCCACCTTTTTCAAAATACGTACTACACAAATTATTGCCTTTAAGGGAGTAATTTCAGGTTGTTCATCTAAGAATTATTGCTGCCAATTGCTATTATGGTGAAACCAATTTTCCCTGCAAGAACTCACAAAACCCAGAGAGTCAGGGTTTTTGTTTCGTGTTTTATATTTTTCTCTTTGCATGGAAAAATAATTTAATAGAGACTGAGAAATAAAACAGTAAGTGTTACAAACCCTTTGATTACTCTAATTACACTTAAAAGGAAAACAAGACCCCTCTCTTGGTACCAGAGGTATGAATAATTAAATAGGGAAAAGGAAGGAAGATAGAAAAGCTATAAATCATTGTCAACTGATCTCCATGACCACCAGGGAAGCCTGTTGTGCCCTGAGAAAAATTAGTCACCATGGCAATTTCTCCCCCACCCCTAAAGAGCAAACCTCCTCCCCTCTCTTGTGCCCGTGGTCTTATAACTCACTGTGAAGTTGATTTCAAATGTATTAATACCATTCTAGGGGGCCCAAGTCGGTAAGGAAAAAAAAATTCCTGGAAACTTTGTCATTGTGCCATATTTGGGAAAAGACTAAATTGTGAATGTTCACAGTCTTAAGGGCAGTCACAGAGAAAGCTTTGTAAATGTTTTAATTACAATTTCCCTCATTGAATTGAACCCATTGAGCATAAGAAAGGGTGTAGGTGTGGAGGGAGGAACCAGCATGGAAGGGAAATTGGCAAGAGATTTCAGCCCAGCCCCTGCTGGAGCGAGCTGCTTGCTGCTCTGAGCAATGAAATTCTTTACATGTAATTAATTCCAGTGATCAAAAGCCTACTTTGTTTTTGCAGGTTATGAGGAAGTACTGCTCCTGATGGGGACCCCTTAAAGATACCAAATAGCCAGTGGCTAAATCAAGCAATTTAAAAATTATGGACATTTTGCTAAATAAATGAGCACGCTTCAGTGGTGACAAAGAGGATTTCCAAACAGTTCCCTACTTATTTATTTGCTTGTGTGTTTCACCTCAGGACAAAGAGTGCTCAGAGAATGGATCTGGGGTCTCTGAGTGAGGTGTGATAGATTAGCACTGGTAAAGTAAAACAACAGCTATTACTCTTTCTGCCCACTCTGGCCCTAGGCATGCTGAGCAGTCCATGGACATGGAGAATGGGCACTCCTCATCCTTCTCTTAAGATGACACAGTGAGTTGGGACAAGGATATGGGAAACTCATGGGTAACCCAGTTTGGTTAGCAAAGAGAAAAGGAGTAATACTTGGTGACACAGTTCTTGTTGTGGGAATTGGATGTCCTCAAGGAAGCAGGCTGGCCAGCCTTTACTGTGCCTCGTCATTCTTCAGGCCACTGCACAGTTATCACTGCAGCTAGAATAATAACCAAACTCCTCCCCCTTGCAAGTCTTACCCTGAATCTTGCTCCCTGTGCCCCAGCTGTGGTTCACATACGCTGTTCTCTGTGACTGTGATATTCTTTCCTCCCTCTCCCAGTTGGCTCTACTCATCCTTCATATCTCTGGCCATAGCCAGTTCATTGGACAAGCTCTTGCCGACATTCCTGATTCCTTCAAAGCTCTAGATAGGGCAGGACGAAAATATTGGTACCTATTTGTGGCACTCCTTGCTGAAAATGTTCTTTTGTTTTTGAGAGTATTTGATTAATGTGCATCTCTCTCTACAATGCTCCATGAGAACAAAGAGGGTACCTCTTATTATGCACTATCATGTCTGTAGTGCTTAGCACATAGGAGGTACTTGATAAATCTTATCAAAACAATAAATAAATTAGGAAACTCCTCCAGGTTGCAGACCATTTCTAAATTTCTGGTTTCTGATAGGAGAGCCAACTCCATATGTACACTGAAAGGCATATACGTGAGTATGTGTCATGAATTATTACAACCCTATGATGGACACTAGTACGGAGAGACGAATGTGACCTCCACAGGTCACATAGTATGCCACATAATCATTGATGTGCTCTGAGCACTGAATTTACCTCTGTTTCTCCCATGAGATGTTCCTTGCCCCTAATTTAGTAATTCAGTAGAAGAGTTAGAAACTATAATACAACCCACACATGGGGACTTGGGGAAGGTATTGGGGAAGGTTGGGAAAGGGGAAGAGGGAGGAATTTTCATCCTATGTCAACCTAAAAGTGAGAATTCATAATCCTCATTTTACAGAAAACTTAAGCACTGAGAGGTTAAACAGCTTACACTTAGAAGGTTAATATGTTGTTGAGCTTGAACCCTAAAGGGGATTTGTCAAATACTGAAACTTTTCTGGGGGGAGAGGATTCCCTAGTGCTTTACACTACAAAGAACCCAAAATATTTTGGCTATTGAGAAGCCTCAGTGGAACCAGGGAGGTTGTCTAAGGGAAGGGGAAGGGGAAGACTGAGAACCATAAATGGAATTACTACCATCAACTATGTGTACATATGTGAATATACCAACATCAATCGCAGTCCTATGTATTGGGAAGGGAGGAAATGGGGGGGGTCACCAAATGCTGAGTACTTTTCGTCAATGTCAACATGATTTACATTATGATGTGAGACTATAACGCACCAATAAAAGCATATTAAAATATTTTGACTATGTACACAAAGCAAAAGAAACTTCACCATTTACCAACCAGTAGAATAGAGAAGGAGATGGAAAATTGACCTCCTGACATTTGGCTATTTCCACACACTTTTGAGGATCATGTACTGTGGGGCAAGGACTATACTAAGCTAGAGATGAATAGATAGAAGACCCAGCACTTATCCTTAATAAGTGTTCAAGGAGAGATGGTCCGCTAGGGAAAGAAGCTTAAATGCAATGAAATCAAAGTTCTTACAGACAGTGCCTGCTGTTAAATCTCTCGCTCTCATTTTAAGGCTATTTGGCTTAGGCTCTTGAGATCTTGCTGAAGATTCTCTCCTCCAATAGAAGTCTGGTTGGGGCTTTGAACTACCTCAGAAGTACACCAAGAGGCACTAAAGCTCTGGCAAGAATTCAAACCCCCTGGTTCCACAGAGTCTGGGGCATATTTCAGATTTGTTGCTTAGTGCATTTAGCTGTCTCCATGGCAAGGGAGCTGGTCCCCAGGGTGAAATCTGTGCATTCACTTGAAGAAATGACCCCTATTTGACCTTTGTGTTTCCCAAAACCTGTGAGCCAAGGCCAGAGGCAAGTAAAATAGGTTTACTGGTATTTGTTTGGAAGTAGAAAAGCACAAAGAAAGTGATTCGTGACTCTGAGAAATGGGATTTAGAACAGGGAATATCCCTATCACTCTGAACTACATTATGATGTGAGACTACAATGCACCAATAAAAGTATATTTAAAAAAATAGAATAGGGAAGGACCTGATGTTGACTCTCTTTCTGTTTGCCTCAAAGGTACTAGGCTAACTGTGCCTTTGTTTTATTTCCCTTTCTTCTCATCATACCTACTGTCTAGTTGAAATTATAAGAATTGCCAACCATGAAACCAAAGTGTGATTGTCTTGTGATTTGAGTCAGAAAGACCAAACAACCAACTTGAAGGTGAAGCTCCTTGAAGCTGCAATAAGATGAGAATAAATACCTGGAGACTCTATTTGGACCTACAGAGAAGCAGAATAAGTTTCTAGCCTAGAGATTTCATTTGAATAGGAACAGCCTTAGTATCATGGAGCATGATCTAATGGTTTGATCCACTAGGAATGAAATGAACGACTGGAAGATGAAGCTACAGCAGACCATGAGAAGGACAAATGAGAATGTCAGCTACTTTATAAATTTCCTTGAGACCCACTTTGGGAAGAACACCTTGGGGTATCCAGGACTATTTTTTATATATATTTACCAGGACAATTATCACAATAGAACCCGTACTGGCTGTTTTCTCATGTCTAGAATCAAAGAATCTTAGAATGAGAAGGAACCTCAGAGGCCTTTATGGTCAAGCTCCCACCTAGCATAAGAATTTCTCATTCCAATATCCATGAAAAATAGTTATCCCAAGGAATTCTCTCTTTGATCTCAGCAAATAAGACTTCTAACTCCTTTTCTATTTCTCCACTTGTATGTCCAATTTTTTCATTCCTCTACCTTCTGCTGAATCTATCCAGGCATTCTCCAATACTGGAAAATGCTCACAGCTGTGCTGATCATTATTACTTAATGGTTTCCAACCTCAGTGTGAACCTCAACAATCCTTTCATTCGCCCCGTTAAATTCCCTGAAGCAGCTGTTCCAAACTCGCTTCTATTTTTTTTCCTAGCCACACCTCTCTACCAACCCCTTCCCCCTCATAAACTAATTCAGCAAAACTGTGGAGTCATCAGTTGTGAGCTCCTTCAGTTTTTCCTCTCTGCTACTTCTAGAGATTCACATTTTTACCTGCATGGAAGGAGAAAATTTCTCAATTGTTCTAATTCTAAACCCTCTATTTTATGCCTCATTCCATACCTTGCTTCAATTATCACTCTGCTCGCTTCAATATATTGTCATTTCTACTCCACTAGAAAAAAGAGCATAACCTTTCTTTAACCTTGCCTTATCCTTGAAATATAACTGCCTCTCTCTTTCTCTTGACTGCCAAACTTCCTGAAAGAGCAGTCTCCAGTAACTGTGTTCATTGAGCTCCTGTTCTCTGCCCAGGTCAGGACAACCTGGATTCTTGCCAACAGTTTTCCTTAGAGTTCCCTCTCAGAGAGTCACCAGAGGTCTCTACCTTTAAAACCCAATGGACAGCCAGGTGCAGTGGTACACACCTGTAATCCCAGTACTTGGGGGCTGAGACAGGAGGATCTCAAGTTCGAGGACAGCCTCAGCAAGTAGGTCTCATCAACCTAGTGAGACCCTGTTTCAAAATAAAAATAAAATAGGATGCCTCTTGTTTCCATCCACACACCTAGAAAACAAACAAACAAAAAACCTATGTACTTGCCATTTTCCATCTGTATGAAATATCGAAGTTGGTAATTCTTGAAGCTCTCTCCACTCTTGGCGCTGATGACACTGTCCCTGGATCATTCTGAAGTCTGCCTGTTCGTTCATCTTCCTCATTTGTCCCTGATGCTGTGATTCAAGATTCTACCTTTGGGCCCTGCCATTTAGAATACTAGGATTTGGAGCCGGGCATGGTGGCGCACGCTTGTAATCCCAGTACTTTGGGAGGCGGAGACCGGAGGATCCGGGTTCGCGGCCAGCCTCAGCTCTCTCGCTCTCTCTCTCTCTCCCTGTATCTCTCTCTCTCTCTCTTTCCTTAGTGAGGCCTTCCACAACTTCGTGAGACCCGGTTTCAAAATAAAGTATAAAAAATAGGGCCGGGGGTGTAGCGCGGAGGTAGAACGCCCCTGCGTTCAATCCCCGGTACCGCAAAAAAAAAAAGAATACTAGGATTTGAAGTAGCTCATTTATAGGGGTTAAGAGGCCAAAGACGACACAAAATAAACCCACATTCATTACAACACAAGCAGTACTACAGTAAAGCAATGTTTTCTACTGTCTACACACACACACACTCACAGTTATCACCTTGCATACTTGGTTACTCTTTGTAAACACCTAAATCTTTGTTTGGCTCTGGATTAACACCATGCTTTACCTCTCATTGCCTTTTGTGCCTTGCTCAGTAATGTGCTACATGACTTCCTCAGACACCAGCACAGCAGCATGAATCCTCAGATGCAGGAAAAGAAAAGGTTACATGTAAAATAAGATTTAGTTACCCACTTGAGGAAGATTAACCAACATATTCATACCAGCGTTCTACTCGGGAAAATTTCACCCATAGCCCAACTTCAGCAATCATGCTGTAACATGCAATCTGACCACCTTAAGGCCATAAATAAATCAGAGGTATACTGTATGGGGACAAAATGTGCTAGAAACAGAACATAGATATCCAACTTTTTTTTTCATTTAGAAATTATGGATATCTGAGAACACAGCTCTAACACATGACAACAGTCTACTGGAGCTGAACGGCAGTGTGCCACTGGGAAGGGACACTTGCTTTCCAATTTTCATAGTCCCTACTATTCCTGGTGGCACTAAGCCTTGTCCATTTTCCTCATTTATATTACTTGCTTATCCTCTGGAGACATTTGCTTTGATGGTGCTTGCTTATGCTGAAGACTCCCAAATAGATTTCTTCAGCCCTGTTGTCTAAACTCTAGATTCATAGTTCTAAATGTTCCATGGCAACTCCACTTCGATATCCTCTAAACATCATACTGCTTTTTTCTCTAAACAGTCCCTCAGCCTGTTTCCACCATCCCAATTAAGAAGATGCCTGGGATTCAGGCAATTAATTCCTTAATTCTGTGTTCACATTGATGAGGTATTTTACTGATTTGGGTTAGCTGTTCAGTGTCTTGTACATTGTTACTGAGCCTATAGTATATGCAAATTGTTTAGAAAAATGTCTCTTGATTTTTAAAAAATACATGGATACATTCAGTGATAGATGGTAAATGCATGTTTTTAATTTTTGGACAACCCTATTATATCGACGTTAAAATATGTCTCCCTGCGACTTTTTCCCTTTAGTACTTACTATACCCTCTGCCAATACACAGACCAAATCACCTCTCTCTTACACATGACAGTCCTCCAAGTACTTTTTTAATTGCTAGTAACCCCTATGTGCTATCACTTCCAGGGGTTCACTTGATTAAAACAGCTCATACATGTGCTCTTCTATTTCTACTGTCATGAAATTTAGATCATCATCATGTCTCACCTGGAGAAACCTCCCAACCACCCCACCCCCACCATCCACACATTATCCACAATGAATTCAAATAAAATTATACTATACTGCTTCTTAAGCAGCTTACTTTTCCAATACCCATATGATAAGGTATAAATTCCGTAATACTTTGAGGACTTCCAATATTTACTCTCTGCTCCTTGTGTCTTACTTCTCCCTAACTTGTACAATATGCTTCAGTCACTCTAAATGTCCTGCAAGTCCCTAAATTTATCTGCTTTGTCTGAATCCTCACACATGTTTCTCACTGAGCCTAGAATGTCCCCAACTCCAGGCCACCTCTTCCAAGCTAAAATCTGTTTATCCAGGACACAATTATCACTTCCTTGCCTAGGTACGATGGTCTTTACAGATAGTACCATAGCATTCCTTATTTTTAATTGAAATAAGAATATTAATGCTTATATACTGACTGCTTTATCTCCCCCAAAGAGCTGTATAACTTTTCAAGCCTGTCATATGGTATGTGAGCAATGTGCATAGGGTTAATGTGCATAGGGTTAATGTGCATAGGGTTAATTCAATCACATTCTATTTTTTCCTATGGCCTTTTCTTCATCTGCCAATGTTTCTCTTAAAGCATGTTACTAGAGATTCAAACACAACTCTCCGCAGGTGGTTAGACCTCTGGAGGGCATGATGAGGCAATGACATCACTTGCCCCAGTCACTACCAAGCCAAGATTGTTTTAACTTCCGTTTCTTCATCTGTACAGTAGTGGTAACACTACCCTCCTTTAAAGCTGCTGTGTGGGCTGGGCGTGGTGGTGCACGCTTGTAATCCCAGTACTTTGGGAGGCGGAGACCGGAGGATCCGGGTTCGCAGCCAGCCTCAGCTCTCTCTCTCTCTCTCTCTCTCTCTCTCTCTCTCTACTTAGTGAGGCTCTCCGCAACTTCGTGAGACCCGGTTTCAAAATAAAGTATAAAAAATAGGGCCAGGGGTGTAGCGCAGAGGTAGAATGCCCCTGGGTTCAATCCCCGGTACCGCAAAAAAAAAAAAAAAAAACCTGCTGTGTGAACCAAACAAGATAATGCACATGGCGACTTGCCCAATACTGGCAAACAGTAGATGTTCAATGAATAGCAGCTATTATACTGGAGTACAGTATTACCATGACCCACTGTCCTGGAATCTCATTAAAAAGTAGTCTTGCCCTGAATAAGAGACAGGGTGAAAGCATCGTAAAATCCTATCTTGGTAGAATGAAAACAGAGAGGCAACTAATGCCCAAGCTGTCTGTATAGGTCCTGGAGGAATAAAAACAGAAGGAGCTCAGAGAAAGTCACAGTGGTAGGCATAGGGTAGTGAATCCCACATACTAATGCAGCATGGCACAGTAGGAATGCTTATTAGAGACATCTGCAGCTCACAAGCCACCACTGTATTTACATATAACCTCCACTTCAGCTGAACCCTGCAGCTCACAAAAAGGTAATCAAACTCATATCTGTTTACATTTCTAGCACATACTATATTTTTCCCTCTACTTCAACAGTCTTTGGCTGGTAGGAGACTCTTTCAGAAAGGGATTACTATTATTGTTTGTGTAGCAGCCCAAACTTGCTGTCAGGTATCCAGGGATACAGAAATTAAAGGGACAAAAACTGTCAAAAAGTCCAGGGAGCCCAAAGAAAAACTTGTGAGTAGCATTGGCTTGACATGCCAAGTGGTCAGAATGAATTCTTCATACGGTGCAGACAGAAGCCACAGTTTCTCTTTCCTGTTGGGGTTTGATTTGTGGGGGCCTCTATTCTCAGCATTTATAGTGGCATGTTCTGACCAGGAAGTATGCTGGAATATCTCCTTGCACAGAGGGTGAGTCCTTAAATGAAACAAATTTGTGTGGAAAGTTTTTGTTTAATTCAAAAACTCTCTTGTAGAGGAAGCTGTAAGCACAATGAGGTGGGAGATGATCCTCCAGGAAGCTCATAGAATCTCATACCTCACACACAGCTTCTCATCCAGGGCCAAGCCTCCTACATCTCTTGCCTGGACAGCTGCAACAGCCACCAGCTCCCACTTCCTGACAGCAAAAATGACCTTTCAAACATCTAAATTGAAGTAATTAACTTTCTCGTTTACAATACTTTAGTGACTTTCTATTTCCAACTCAGCGTATAAGACTACATATAGTCTGCCCCTACCCCTACACCATCAAACTTCATATTTTTTCTCCATAACTTCTGGCCTTTTAGTTGTCTGAATTATCCGAGTTTTCATCTCTCTCTCTCTCTCTCTCTCTCTCTCTCTCCCTCCCTCCCCCTTACACTCTCTTTTTCCTTAGGACCATCATGAATGCTAATTCCCCTGCTGGAAATACTGTAAACTTTCTGTTCTACCTCAAATACAAAACATAACACACACACACACACACACACACACACACACACACACCTACAACATACACCACACACAATATTCACATACAAAATATATACACAAGTCAGGCATGGTGGTGCATACCTGTAATCCTAGTACTTGGGAGGCTGAGACAGGAGGATCACAGTTTCAAGGATAGCCTTAGCATCACAGTGAGACCCTCAGCAACTTAGCAAGACCCTGTTTCCAAACAAAAAATAAAAAAGGGTGGGTGTAGCTCAGAAGTATAATGCCCCTAGGTTCAATCCCCAGTACCAAAAAAAATACATACACACACTCCATCTGGGAGACTTCCTTGTCTTTTAGAATTCAGCTCTAATACCTTTCATTTGAAAGTCACTTCCTGACCATCCAAAAAAACAAGATAATAATAAAAAAAAATTTTAAAGGAGATAACCCCTATTATTTATTGTATTATGATATTATGGATAAAATCATGAACTCTGGAGACAGAGAGCCCTGGTTCAAATCCTAACTCTGTGACTTCTTCCTGTGTGACCCTGGGCAAAGTAACCTAAAGTAGCTATTCCTCCGTTTCTTTATCTCTAACAGGGGTACTAGTAACATGTGTCTTACAGGCTTGTTGGAAAAATTAAATGAGTTAACATATGCTATAACAGGGGCTGAAAGAGACTGCCTTTGCTAAAAGCAGTCTCTTTGCCTAGGCTTGCAGACGCCCTGTGGGTAACCAAAAGCAAGAGAAAGCTTGGTATCTCCCCCTTCATTTTGTATCTGTCTCCTTTTTACCTTAAACACTGGGTCAGGCCCCTGCTAAGCTCTATATGTAGGCATGTTAATCATTTAAGGAGTATTCACCTCAAAAACTAGTAATGCAAAATTTATTAGCCCTATATTCACCTAGCCTATCTTGTCTTCCTTAAAGACTGAGGCAAGATTTGCAGCATCTTGTTTCGAACGCTTAGAAGGGTGCCTGGAAGTTTCCAATCATCCCCTCTTTCCAAGATCACAGGTCTGAGACAAACATCCCAAAGAGCAAGTGAAAGTTGCCCCCTCAAGTAATAAAGACTTCTCTAGAGTCACCTTGCAGAACCAGAACTAAGAGAATGATAAACCAGACCTTGGTTTGACCAATACTGCTTAATTTGCATACCCCTCACCCTTACCCCAATTCTACCTTATTTAAACCTACAGCTCCTGTCAGCACCCCGAAGACAGGGCTGAGATGCTGGATCTCACTTTGCCTTCGCAATATGGCCATATTGATTAAAGTTCTGTCCTTGCCTTTCACCGTGACTTTTTCTGTTTGGTGTTTGGGGTGAGTGGCCCCGCCTGGTTTGTTGAGACTTCTGGAGTCAGGCCTCTACCCTAGGATTCCAGTTTGCGTGTTTGGTTTGGTTTGGTACTGGGGATTGAATCCAAGGACATTCTACCTCCAAGCTATACCCCCAGCCATATTTTATTTTTTACTTTGAAACAGGGTCTCACTAAGTTGCTGAGACTGACCTTGAACCTGCAATCTACCTGTCTATGCCTCCTAAGTACTGGGGTTACAGGTGTATACCACCTCACTCGGCTGCCAGCAACAATTTGCAGCCTTAAAACTGCATGTACTAAGTTCTGGGTAAATGTTGGCTCTTATCCTCAGTGAATTGACTTGCTTCAGCTCCCAATCCACAACTAGATGTAATCTGCATGGGTAGCATCTTTGTTTGTTTTCTTCATTCATGAATCTCCAGGGTCAGAAAGAAATAGGAGAATGGTGGCAACAGGATGCGTTTTTGAATGAATGAATGAACTCAAACAGTTGACGAGTGAAGCATGAAAGAAAATAAACAGAACCTGAGCACTTTCTGAAAGGGTAGGATCCATCACATCTCCCCACAGGGACAGAAACCTAGAAAACATCACACTTGGGGCTCTTACCAAGCAGTCTTTGATGCTAGTGGGCAGGATCAGTGAATGCCATCTTATCTAATGGACTTTTGCATCTTAATCGGGGGAGTGGCATTTATTTGAGATAGTTTATTTGAGATTGAGTACTCACAAGACAAACATCCATGAAACAAGGCTACAGGAGAACACAGTTCCCTTTAAGCATCTTAAAGATAGGAAGGTCCTGTACTTCTGGCAGTGAGAAAGCTCCCTATGGGACAAACAGGCCATTTCTACATCGACAGATGTAGAGGATCAGGCAGAGCTTTTTGTCCCAACGCATAGGAACAAGGGCTTGTGCGCAATGCAGCCCATCATCTCTATAAGCCAAAAATCAGTCTGGGATAACCACAGTGAGATTTGAAGCCTTCAAATGAGATCCACAAGTCTCAGTTCTTCTGGGAAGCTGGCATTCTGAAAACTCAGCCTTCATTTTTTATAACAATGGGAACTGTGAGTTTCCTAGCTTTATCTGAATTTCATCCTAGAAGTCATTTCCTACCTTTACAAACAACCTGGATTCCTTAGAAACACTTCCCATAATTTTGAAGTTCCAACAAATGTAATTAGATTTCAAGTTTCAATATGATTCAGAGACACCATTAGAGCTAGAATGGGACGGGTTCTGTGTAGCCTCTACTCCTATCTCCATTTAAACCAATTTCCTTAAACTTAAAAAGTGTGTTCCTCAAAAGCAAAACCCTCACACTTTTATGAGGCATTACAAATTAAGTAAATTGAAAATTGTGACTAAGCACAAATCAAAACAATAACGAATTCAGAAAAAGAAATGTTTTCCCCTCCAACCACAAGGTACCGACGTGATGCTTTCCCAATGCTCACTTGTCTAACCTGGTGAAGGCAGATGGAGAAGCAATTCCTAGGTCAAGTTTAAAATCAATTCTCTCGCACTGCTGGAGGATTCCCCTCCCCTCTTCCATATGTTGAGGCCTTTCCCAGGAGGGTGCTGTGATCTTTCCTAATTTTGCCCTTTCCAGAGAATTACTGATTTAAACCAAGAACATGTCAGGTCACACTGACCAGGGAGACCTTGGAGAGAAGCCAGTTCTTTCTAAAATCAGAGTCTGATGCCAGCTCTCTAAAAATGAAGGCAGTCTATATCAAACCAGAGAGACTTTCTAGCTCAGAATTAGCTGAGCAAAAATGTTTCTCCAATGAAACTTAGCACAAACTCTGCTTAGACTCTCATCAATTAGAGCTGGACTGAAAATGCTATTTTATTACAATACTACTGTAATACTACTATAGTCCCCAGAGCCATTCTGTCTGGGTTCACACTCTTTACAAGTGTGCAGCTCTGTGCACATTCCTTTAATACTGCATGCCTCAGTTTCTTCATGTGTAATCGAGAGATGACAATAACTTTCTCACTGGATTTTAAAATTCAAATAAGATAAACCACTCCGCCCAGTGACAATCGACCATTTAATATCCACTGTTATTATGCACATTCATTAGTCACTCATATGTTCTCATTATTGCAATTTTTGTTCTTTTTCCAGAGGAAGCAAAACTCTGTCTCCTCTTCTACAGAAGGGAAACAGGCCCATGCAGCTCCAGTGTGGCTGCTAGAACCAGCATCCTGCATTCTGACTCTGGCTCTAACACGTGGAAACTGCATGATCAGAGGCAGCTATTTTTTTTTTTTTTGCAGTTCTGGGGATTGAACCCAGGGGCATTCTACCTCCGAGCTACAACCCCAGCCCGATTTTTTATTCTTTATTTGGAAACAGGGTCTCACTAAGTTGCAGAGGGCCTCACTAAGTAGCTGAGGCTGGCCGCGAACCCGGATCCTCCTGTCTCAGCCTCCCAAGTACTGGGATTACAAGCGTGCGCCACCACGCCTGGCTCAGAGGCAGGTATGTTAACCTCACTATGTTTCAGCATCCACAGTGATAGAAGGGGAGTAACAACAGTATCCCCTTACAGGATGTTGAGAAGATTAAATGAATTGATGCATGTCAATATTCAAAACAGACCTAGGCACAGACTATGCTCAGTACGGCTGTCAGCTACCATTAGATTGTGCAAGGGGATTTGTATTATAGTATGAAAAATTATATTTATATAAAATTATATTTATTGTATTATTATATTATTCAAAACCACATGCCCAAGAGAAACAATGCATTTAAACACCTCTGTTA
Source organism: Glis glis (assembly GCA_004027185.1). Taxonomy (NCBI): domain Eukaryota; kingdom Metazoa; phylum Chordata; class Mammalia; order Rodentia; family Gliridae; genus Glis; species Glis glis. The sequence goes on along the minus strand of PVJS01003898.1, from coordinate 6,149 downwards.
TATAAATTGAAGAGAGCTCAAGAAATAAGAAAATATCTGGTGTGGCTCTGGAGCACATAAAGACCTCAGTAGCAGTAGGTCAGGGCTAGAAGTCAAGAGATCTGAGAGAGAACAAGCTATGTGACCTTGGGTAAGTGACTTCATTGATCTGGATCTCAATTAAGTCAATGATAAAATGACTAAGCTACAAATGGCCTTGGAATTCTATGAATGGATGCATACGCATTCTTTTGTTAATACTCTTATGGCTGTTTTCAAGGCATACGGCATATATTGCCTCTCAGATTCATAGGCAGTCTGTGACCATTTCTTCTGTTTCCTTCTCACTGCAGTGTAGCATGGCCTATTCTGTAAGTGTGGACTGAGGTTTCATTTTAGTCTCAACCACTGTGCCACTATCAATCTGGAAGAAGAATGGGGGTGCATGAATTCATGGTTCAAGTGTTTGCATTGACATTGATTTGACATGTGACTACAAGAAGATTATTTTAATTGGTGCCATCACCTCTCTCTTTCATAAGACATTGCCATTAGACATGATGTTAATGAATTAGAGTTTATAACATACTTGGAAAAATCTGAATAAAGAATCCAACCCAAGTTGCAAGGACCATCAATTCCATTCTGCAGGAAATAACTCAGGACAAGAAAGGGACAAGCAGGCCAAAGAGGAGAAGCCTAGAGATAAAGGGCAGATGTAAGAGATTCCCCTTGGGGATGCTTCATAATGAAATACTTCATTCACAGGGAAAGGTACAAGCTTTTGAGAGCTGCACTCGATTAACTAAAGGGCTTCTATTTATTGTTGTGGGTACGGTACCTCTCCGCTTTCTGCAGATGATGGTCAGCTGCAGTGTAGAAATTCTGATGGAGGTAAAGAAGCCTAACAAGTAGTCTGAATGCATTAAGACTTTCCTAGAATCAAGAACAATTAAAAATTCTTTTTAAATTGTGCTACAATCTACATAGAGTGAAAAACTATAAAAGTATATAAATGGATGAGAATTTTTTTTGATGGTACTGGGGATTGAACCCAGGGGCATTCTACTTCTGAGCTACACCCCTAGCCCTATTTTTTATTCTTTATTTTGAAAAAGGGTCTCACTAAGTTGCAGAGGGCCTTAGTAAGTAGCTGAGGCTGGCCATGAATCTGGATCCTCCGGTCTCAGCCTCCCAAATACTGGGATTACAAGCATGCGCCACCACGCCGGGCTTCATTGAATGAGTTTTAACAAATCAATATATCCCTGAAACCAGTACTCCTATGAGGATATAGTACATTTCTGCCAATCAAGAAAGCTCCCTCATTCCCATTCCTGCCAATATCCATCCTTTATAGACAAATGATATTCTGATTTCAAATACAGATTAGTTTTGCATATTCTTAAACTTTACATAAATGGAATTATAGAGTATCACTCTTTTTTCTTTTTTCCCTCAAAATCTACTCTTTCAGAGATGCATGTATGTTGTTACATTTAACCATAGTTCATTCTTTTTATTGAATATTAGTATTTCATTGTAGGAATATATCATATTTTGTTTATTCACTCTCCTATTGATGGACATTTGTCCTGTTTTCAGTCTGAGGCTATTATAAAGCCACTATGGGACATTTTCCATTAGGCTTTTGGTGTTTATACATTTTCACTTCTTTTAAATAAACATCTAAAAGTAAACTTGCTGGGTCTCAGTTCAGATATATGTCTAAATATATTAGAAGTTGCCAATTTCCCCAAGGAGTTGTACCAATTTACACTTCCATGTGCAAAGTATAAGAATCCCAATTGTTTTAAAGTTAGACAATTTTTAGTGTTGTTGGTCTTTTTAAGTTTAGCCATATTAGAGGGTTTGAAATAAAATCCCACTGTTAGAGTAATATATATTTCCTTGACTACTAAAGACATACAGTATCCTTTCATGGATCTATGGTCATTAACATATATCTTTTTATGAACTGTTTATTCAAGTCTACTCATTTTTTATTATTTGTCCTTTACTATTTATTTGTAGGAGATCATTATATAGTATGACTAAAGGTTCATTTTATGACATGTCTTAAAAATATTTTCTACCAGTCTGTGACTTATCTTTTAATTTTTTAAATATAGCTTTTGATGAGCAGACAAATTTAATTTTAATAAAATCCAATCTATTGACATTTTCTTTTATACTTAGTGCCTTTTTGTCTCCAAGAAATCATTACCTATCTCGGGTTGCAAAGATACTTCCCTATATTTTTTTCTGGAAGCCTTATACTTTTAGCTATTGCATTTGGGTTTATGATCCATCTAAAATTAATTTTTGACATGGCTATAACTCAAAACTTTTAACTACTGCCAACTCTGAACTACTTTAAGCAAAGTAGTCTAAGGGAATAGCTTCTTAGATATCTTAATAAAACTAAAAGCAGGTTGTTGGTAGTGATAATAATGGTTTTTTGGGGTTTTGTTTTGAGTTGTTCTGTTTTGTTTTAGGAGGGGAATTTACTCGTTTTGTTTGCTATTCTTTAAATACAACTGTATCCAGTTATATATAAAATCCATGCCATCATAGTGGAAACTGGTACCAAGGATTGCCCTAAGTATTTTACATGCATTTATTCATTTAATCCTCAAAATCCAGAACACTGAAGCCTAGAGGGACTAAAATAAATGTATCAATTGTCATACAATAAAGAAGCAGTTGAGGTAGGGTGCAAGCTTATACAGGTTGACTCTGGAGTCCAAAGAAATAATTATGACCATACATTGCTTCATTATATCAAATTTAATATAAACAACCTGGTTCAAGGTAGAGTAGAAATAAAATTTTTGAGCAACTAACGTGTGTGATATTGTACTAGGTCTTTCTATTTTATTTCAAATAATTTTTAAAAATATCCTCTTGAGTGCATATTAGTCTCAAAGAGGAAATTTAGCTTTAAAGAGTTAATTGGCTTGACCTAGGCCACCCAATCATCAGTTGATCTGAGGTGAACCCAGGTTGTCTGGCTCAAACTCCATACATTTTCCCCTGTAAGACTCTAGGTCTCCCTCATAGATTGAAGTCACCTATCATTGGAAGAAGCATGTGTGTGTGTGTGTGTGGGGGGGTGATAGAGGATCTAAAGCCATGTTAGGTATACTTTCATTCATAGCATGTTTCATTAAGGCTAATGAATCATGAAAACATATTTTTGAAGGTTAAAATCCTTGAGTTTAGCATTCTTCATCTTTGGAGACATCAGCTTATAAGCCTTTCTGATAGAAGATATTTGCTCCTTCCAACCCTCATGTACATATACAAATTGTCGGGCCCTCTCTGCATCTTACTTCTTCTATTCAGTGTCCTTTCTCAGGAACCACGATAGATCTCATTTGGGTATCTCAAACCTGAAGCTATTAGTCTCAGATCTACAAAGAAAGGGAAGGGAAGGGAGTGAGAAGGAAGGGAAGGGAAAGGAAGGAGGCTTTCAGAATGTAGAACAGTGCTGCATTAGTATTGTATTGCTGCTTTGCCTAAACCTAGATCAGTTGATATAAGTGGGTTTTTGACATACTACAAGCACTCCACTATACTCAGAGCTAAACAACAAAGGGAAGCAGCTACTCCATGCAGTGCTCAATGGCAGTCGTAATCTGAGGAGGACCTGGAGGATCATTGGTCAGATCATTTTTAAAATGCTCATATTCAGGGAAAGGGACTAAACCCAATGGTAACTGTATGGCTCTATATTTCAGAGTTCTTAATATTTCATGGGAATAAAGAAAATTAGTTTTGCCCAAAACCAACTGGAAGGATTACTGCTATTTCCTGTTAAAGTTGACAAGTACAACTCTAAGCGAAATAATACATGGGAGGAGAGAGGAAGTAGGAGAGAAAAGAAAATTCTGAAACACTCTAGGAACACAGTACCCAAAATATGGTTGAAAGACTAGCAACAACAGCATACGGGGGAGTTTGTACAGCAAATGCAAACTCTTGGGTCTAGGAGTGTAGCTCAGTGGTATAGCACAAGCTTAGCATGTGTGAAGCCCTGGGTTGGATCCCCAGCACCACAAAATAGATGATTGATTGATAGATAGATAGACAGATAGATAGATAGATAGATGATAGATAGATAAATAGATAGATAGATAGATAGATAGATAGATAAACACAAACTCAATCAGGCATAATGATGCATGCCTGTAATCCCAGTACTTGGTGCTGAGACAGGAGGATCACGGGTTCTAGGCCAATCTCAGAAATGTAGTGAGACTCTCAGCAACCTAGCGAGACCCTGTTTCAAAATAAAAAAATAAATAAAAAGGGCTGGGGGTGTAGCTCAGAGGTAGAATACCCCCGGACTCAATCCCTTATACCACAAAAAAATAAAAATAAAAAAACAGTGCAAACTCTCGGGCCCCACCCCAGACCAACTAAATCAGAAACTGAACAAGATCACACAGTAATTCCTCTCACTATAGAGTTTGAGACACACTCGCCAATAATATACACGCTAAGAGGCAACTACAAGTGGAAAGGTATGAGAGGAATAGTCTTAGTCCGCAAATATATCTTGGAGGAGTAGCATCCACAGGACACCTTATAACTCTCTAAACATCCATAAGCCGGAGTCACCTTTATCATTTCACATAGATTATAGGGAACAAACTCTGCTCTTTATGGACCTGTGATTTGGAGAGTCCTTCTTAGTTGTGAGGTTACTCTGAATTGTCATTCAAACAACATTCATGGGGATCTTAGGTCCTGGGTGGTTGGGGGGAAGACCCTGCCTCGGGTCTCTGAGTCACTTGCAGTTACTGCAGCAGCCCAGCCAGTCACTGGCCTGGGGCATGATTCATAGGGCTCATGGGAGGCGGGCTTATTCTTTATGGCTACATCAAGCTGTCCTACCTCTGGCACACAGGCAGGTGCAGTGCCTGGGATTAGGATTGGCCCTCTCTGTTTATGGCTTGTTCTTGGTCATAAATTTGGAGCAGGAGGGCAGAGTAATCGCTGGTTGTTGAGGAGCTGAATGGGGAGCAGGAGGAGGTGAAGGAGGAGGGGTGTGAGCAATACTGGATCTCCCTCAAGGTCACTTTGCTCCTACAGCAAAAAAAAAAAAAGAATTTTCTCATCTTCTATATTCCATGCCATTATAGACACAGATTTGATGAAGTTCTAGCCAAAAGAGCTGTTTTTGTTTTCTTTTTAAAGATGCCATGATGTTTACGACGAGGCCTAAGCGATGAAGCATAAAATCAAAAGCCACTATAGGAATTTTCTTATCGGTGCCCAGGCTGCAAATCAAAGAAATGACTTGCAGTTCATCTGATGATGGTTCTGGAAGGAAAGAACTGGAGGAAAAATCCTGGAACAGTAATGATAGCTGCAGAACAAACTAAAGGGCTAATTAGAATGGCCAGGATTTGTCCAAAGATAGTAGGTAGAACCAGAGAGTTTATCACGCCGTGTGTGTGTGTGTGTGTGTGTGTGTGTGTGTGTGTATGTGTGTGTGTGTGTGTGTGTATGTGTGTGTGTGTGTGTGTACAAACTTGTGAGTCTATTTCTGGAGATAAAAAATGTGGAAATATTTGGTAAAGAAAAAATAAATACTGGCTTAATAATAAGTGAATTAATTTTCAAAAATATCATAATCAATAGAAATTAAAGCATTTATTGAGCACATCACATGTTCAGGGCATTGTACCATGGATTTGCACTGCTGCATCTCATTTAATCATCATGGCAGCGGGAACAAGGTACAGTGATGATTCCCCCTCACCTTACACATGGAGAAAAGAGTGTTAGAACTGTAATGTTCTTTTCACTTGGCCAAGGTTGTACAGCTTGTTAATAGCAAATACTTAAACTCAGAGGATTTAAGCTCAAAAGATATATGTCTGTAACTATTGTCTTCCCCAGCTTCCTATTTCACATTTAGGGACCATCAACCATTAAAAGATTAAAATACAAAATGTGTTGTCAAAAAGAATCAGAGCCGGGCGTGGTGGCACACGCTTGTAATCCCAGTACTTTGGGAGGCGGAGACCGGAGGATCCGTGTTCGCGGCCAGCCTCAGCTCTCTTGCTCTCTCCCTGTCTCTCTCCCTATCTCTCTCTCTCTCTCTCTCTCTCTCTCTCTCTCTCTCTCCTTAGTGAGGCCCTCCACAACTTCGTGAG